>PVKE010015133.1:18170-34003 GCA_004027555.1 Craseonycteris thonglongyai
AAAAAAAAAAAAAAATTCATCTGTTTTAGAAGAAAAACCCATGTATGACCCTTTCCACTTGAGTAACAAGTCCTCTCAGACCCAAGTCTGGCCCCACAAAACATTTCTACTTCTTTTACATTAAAGAACAAACAAACAAACAAACAAAAAACCCAACAACTTGTATGTGAATCAAAACAGTATACTACATAAAATTAAGCCATCAGATACAGGAGAGCTTTAAAAAGTTAAAATCACTACCTATCATTAAAATTCTATTCGCAGGATGATTTCAGTTACTGCTTGGGGTACTTACAGCCATAGAGAGGAGACACCTGAGGGTCAGAGTCTGGGTCTGTGCTACAGAACCTATCCCAAAGGGCAGATGACATTAATATAAGATGTTCAGAGTACTACAGCACGCGTTAAGCTCCCAACTTGTTTCCAATCTGCCATGGAAAAGTATTCCTTGACAACAGATACGACCTCTACCGGGAAAGTTGTCACAGCAAAAGTAGTCTGCAGTTGCAAAATGTAACAGCTCTGGGCTACCAGCACATTCGTCCTGCCTGTACTTTGTGTCCAAAAACAATTTCTTAACATGGCCAAGGTGATGCTGCAAAGTGCCCTCAATGCAGCAACCCCATATAGAAAGAGTTTCTCAAACAGCCCCAGAGCTGACTCCTGGGGCATAGGGTGGACTTCCCTTCTACCCATGCTGACAGCACTCTGCGTGTCCAAGAACGTGCAAAAAGGTCTGGAGCTCATACCAATGCCCTTCGGAGGCTAAGAAGCTGTGCACTACTGACTGGCCTTCATCTAGGGCCCTGCCCAGGGTTGGGAAGATCCCTGAACGGCAGAGGCTACAGAGAAAGCCGCCTTTGCCCCTTCCACTCCACAGGGCAGAGCCACCTGCCCAGGCCCCAGATCCCCAGCGGCTACGCCCCCGCACCCCTGGGACACCTTTCCCTCCCACCTGCCCCTCACCTGATCTTGTAACTCGGAAGAGTGTGCTTGCGCTTGATGATTTTCTTGAGCTGGTTGACGATGATGGAAGTGAGCTGGGGCATGGGCCGCCCTTCAAACTGGGAGCGCACCTCGAAGTCGATCAGCGGGTCCTCCACGAAGGAGAAGAACCAGTGGGTGAAGGGCACGCGAGTGAGGACGAAGCGCAGCCTCCCCACCACTCGGGACAGCTTGACGAACAGGTAGGCGGACTTGCCAAAGACGAGGTCCACGTCGATGGCCAGGTGGAAGCCCCCGTTGTACTCCACCTCCGCCTCGAAGGCCAGCTCCTCCGGGGAGGTGGCGGGCAGCGCCTCCCCCTCGGGGCCGTCGGGCTCTCCGGTGGCCGAGGGCACCACGGGCCGGAGGAGCCGGATGGTCTTGATGAAGGGCACGGTCTCGCCCAGGAACACGTCCCGCAGGCTCAGCCCCTCCAGCAGGCGCCCGGCCGTCTTGGTCTGCAGCAGCTCCTCGAACTCCACCTTGATCTTCTTGGTGACCCAGCGGCGGGCCAGCGCGGTGTCCCGAAGCTCCCGGAACAGGAACAGGATGGTGGCGTTGAGGAAGTAGCAGGTCTCCCGCGTCGGCGGGGAAGGGGTCTCCTGGGCCGGGGTCGCGCCGCCCTCGGGGGGCCCGCCGGCGGGCTCCTCAGCCCCGCCGCCGCCGCCATACAGATACTCCCTCAGGGCCAGGCCCGGCACCGGCTTGATGTAGCGGGAGCCGTCGCCCGAGCGGGCGGCCTCGTCCGGCGGTGGCTCGGGCTGTTTGCGGTAAAGCAACAGGAACTGGGCGAGGAGCGTGAGGAAGGAGCCCAGCACGGCGGATGCCAGGATCATGAGCAGCAGCCCCATCCCGCCCCCGCCTCCGCCCGGGCCGCCCGCGCCGCTGCTCCCGCGCCCACAGCGCCGCTCTCTTCACGCCGCCGCCCCCGCTGCCTCCATCTTGAGGACATCGGGCGGCGAGGTCGCGGTAGGCGGCGCCCTGGGCCTGGTCCGGCGGCTCCAGCCGCGCCGCGCCGCTCGATGCCCGAGCCTGCGGCGGCCCCGCGGCTCTCCAGACGCTCCGGGAGGCAGCTGCTGTGGCGGCGGGGGCAGGAGGGGGCGGAGCGGCGACTCCCTCCGCCCTGCACTCATTGGGCGAACGGCGCGTGACGTCAGGAGCGTACTCGCTCCCGGCGGCGTCGCCTGGCAGCCGGCGCCCTGGCGCGCGCACGCGGGTCCTTCTGCTCTCTGGCCCCCTTCCAGCCCCGCCCCCCACGCCAACATTCCATTCCCCGGCCATCCACGTGGTTGTCGCTTCTGGAGCCGCTGTCCACATCGACAGGAGGACTGGGGCCACCAGTTGGAGGATAAGAAGGCCAGACGGAGATGGCGTGGCACGTTTTTGACCCTGGTTATCCCGTTATCTTCTAGCGCGCCCCTCCCCCCTCGTTGGCCGCGGGCCCCATCGGTTACCTCTGCTGCGGTGGGGTTCTTCCACTAGCGTCCCCGAGAGATGGGCTGGCGGCGGCTTTCCCTGCAGGGCAGCGCCATAGAGGATCCGAACTGGCCGTTCGGAGACTTCCTAAACCAAGGACAAGAGAGGACTGCCTGCCTCGGAGACCGCAGTCGCTGACCATCAATCCGACCAGCAGACACTCTGCATCCGAGGAGGGTGGGTCCTAGGAAGGAGGGACAGAAGGGGAAAAAAAAAAAAGTAAGATTTAGTACTTATACGTGAATATTCGAAATTTCCATGAGAAGCAAGTTAAAAAGCTGGAACAGGGTACGTGAGTGAGGTGAATTTGCCAGAAGATTGGAAGATGAATAGTGGCTCACTGTCAAGGTCTTGTAGCGGGTTACACCCGAGTGTACTACCACCCTTAGTCTATCTGTGAGGCAGTTATTGTTAGCCCCCACCCATTTTACAGATGGAAACTCTGCCACACAGAGGCAAAGAAAGTTGTCTGGGGTGACACAACGGAGCCTCGTTTGTCTAATACTAAACTCTAAGCCCTGGGTCACTTCTTTGTACCATGACACCAAGATTGCTTGGGTTGGAAGGGGCTTATCTGTTCCCTGATGCACAGGAAGGGGGAGTTGGGGGAGTTGGGGTCAGGAAAGACTTCAGGGAATTTTATACAGGGTAGCATCTTAGCCAAGCCATAGAGTTAGTTAATGAAGCCAGGTTGCCCAGTAACATAGTTGTGCCTCATGCCCTCTGCCTACTTGTTAATTATATTATAAATGCTTATGTGGCTCCAATCACATGGACACCACAACAGTTCTCCCTCTAGTTCTACAAGAGTCAGATATTTCATACCTAAAAGTGAGACCAGTTCTGGCTGGCCCAGCGGATCCAAGGAGAAAGAAGGGCTTTTCTCTAGGCCTCCAAGAGCTTTAAGCCAGAGTAACTGTGGGTGATTCTAGAACAAAAACAGGGTTCTGCCCCATTCTGGAGTAGATGCAGAACTTTGGAACCAAGCCCATTTCATCTCCCTTACTCATGCCCAGGTGTAGGACCAGCTGGCTTCTTTACTATGAAAATGTAAGACAGGTGCCTGCTGAGGAACCAGGCTCAAACCCCACATTTCACTTCCTAAAGAAGTCCAAGGCCCTGCTGGAATTCCTGGAAGCTCCAGGCAACTTCTGTTTTGTGGTCACCTCTTGCTCCTGGCCTGTGCTTCTGGGCTGCTACTTCAGTTCTACAGTTTCAATCTAAATGGAAAATGTAGACCCTTCCAAGATTTCCACCAAAAACCTTGTTTATAACACTTATGTAGCATTGTAAAAAATGTTACATGATGAGCACATAATGCAATACATAGATGATGTAATGTACAGTTTATACACTTGGAAACTATGTAACTGTTACCAACCAATGTCACTCCAATAAATTTAACATAAAAAAAATGTTAACAGAAGCTGGAGAGGGGTGCAGCAAATGAATAGTCTCATATTACTGAGATACAAAACACTCAAACTGACCCATCCTAAAACATGCATCTTAAAACATGTGTCAGCCACCTCTTCACCCACAAGGAAAGTTGATGGTCTTCAAGAGAAAGAGTCCTCAGTTTCACACTCCATCTTACAGGCTCTTCCCACTCCTCTCCTTCTACCCCTTCCTTACTCCTCAGATTACTTCTGGGAATCCCAAATCTTTGAAACTCGTTATAGAGTCATTTGATTTCCCACCAAAACTTTTCCCCTGAGGTGTGTACTCCAAATCCACAAAAGAGCTCAACACACTTTTGGGGAAGATAAAAGGAAAATATTTTTCTTTTGTGTTAAAAATGACAACATTAATTGAACACTTACAATAATGATAGTAATCATTCTAGAGAATTGACTATGTTCAAGGCACAGTATTAAGCATTTTATGTGCCTCATCCCATTTAAAAATCAAAATGTCAGAGTGTCGGCCCTTCCCCTCCACTCTGCCGAGGCCTGGGATAGCTGGTCCAGCCCTAGCTGGCTGGCCTCATCACAGCTCACCTGGTCAGTCTACTCTATGTTTCGACCCTGTAAATGTATGCCAGCTCAGGGGGCTTTGCTACTGTTGCCTTTCACTAGGTCATTCAGCTAACCAAGTTTTCTTAACCTCAGCACTATTGCCATTCGGAGCTAGAAAATTTCTTATTGTTGGGGCTGAAAAATTTCTTATTGTTCGGGCTGTCCTGTGCATTGCAGGAGGTGATACTGTGTTAATAGAAGCTTATTATTTTTAATAACATTCCCTGGAAGAATATAAATTCAGCAACTCTTTTGTTTCCTTTCATGTCAATGCTGGTTCATAGAAACTCAAGAGTCTGAGAACTTTTGACCATAGCTTGAAAATCTATGATTCTGAGTAGGTATTTGAAGATAGAAGGAACTTAGCCTGCCTGCTGACCTTTTACTGAGTTTTAAATGACATCATTGAAATTAAGCTGCCCCAACAGCCTTCATGGGAAGTATCCATTTCAAGGGTAAAGGCTGCTGAATACAGGAAGATGTATGACAAGCATTCTCCCCAACTACAGGGAGGGGTGGGTCACTTCTGCTGCTAGCCTCTGAGCCCTTCCTAGTGACCACCAAATAACGAAAAAGCTAAAATATGTGAATATGGAGAGTTTGTAAATAGCATGAAAACCACCTTGATCAAAATGATACTATGATATTGCTATAATGCAAATATAGCAAAATATGGGGAAAAGCATAGAGAAGTTTAGAACAGTCGTTTTAAAAAAATGCTATATTAAGCCATTTTATGACCTGTCCAAATTCAAATTCCATGAATATTTTTGAGCATCCGGCAGGCTCTGGGGATACTGAATGACTCAGGACAGAGTCCCCACCTTTGGGTTGCCAGGCCCAGGAGGAAGCAGAGAAACATCTGCATCACTGATGTGAAGAGAGAGCGCCCAGCGTATTGTGGGAACAAAGCCTTCTGGTTCAGGAGCAGGGACAATTGATTCCAAGAACTGAAAACTGCCTCAAGCTAACTGAACTGGAATTGGAATTTATTTAAGGAGACTGGGGAGTCATCAGGGACTCAGCTGCAAGATGTGCAGCTCGGAATCGCTTAGAAACCTGGGAGGAAGTTTCTCTCTCTCTCATTCCTTCTGGCCCCACCCTTACCCCGTATCTTGTCTGTACATTTCTCTGCAAGTCTGTGCCATTTTCCTCCATAAGCTCTTGGTTCCTCCTTCCCATTACTTCAGTGTGCAGGCAGCTTTAGAAGGCACCAGCTCTGGACCCAAATCTAGAGGGTCCTATGTTTCTTGCCCCTCGTGTGACCTGCTATTTCCATTTCAGTACTGGGAGAGAAACCCCAGATGGACTGTACTAACACTAACATTTATGCTCAAGAGGTTTGCCTCTTCTGGGCTGCTGGTGGGTGGGGAGGGGATTGAGACTTGGCATAGGTGGGCAATTCTAGTTTCATGGTGGACAAAGGGTTAATTCTAGCTGGGGAAAGTGGAAAGCTTCCAGGGCCCAGGGGAATTTGCTTTGGTCTTTGATGATTAGAAGGGCATTCTAATCAGAAGGAGGCCAAAACTCAGAAGTTGGATATCCAACAGTTTAGGGAAATAGAGACCAGGATGGCTGGAGGGTGGTAGGAATAGGGCCAGTGCAGAAAGGAAGAAATGAAGGCAAGACAATTAAGCAGGCCTGAGCCATATAGGGTTGACTATCGGGGCAAGTCGGTCTTCTATTTGACAGTTTTTGTAAAGGCACCAAAGGTTTTTAAGCAAGAGTGTGACTTTAACCCTTTTCTTTCCACTATCCAAGTCATACAGTTGCTAGAGTCATCTTTCTCCAGTGCAAATCTGATCTTGTCACTTGGTTGCTAAAAATTTTTCAATGGCCCCCCACAGCCATATTAATAATAATGGCTATCATACATCAAGCACTTTGTAAATGAGAAGCACTGTGCTAAGCTCTTTAGACACATTTACAGTTTCACAATTGCCGTTTGGAGTCGGTAGTATCATCTCCATTTTATGGGTAAGGCAGCAGACACTCATGCAGATAAATAACCTACATGGCTCACTAGTTAATAAGTAGAGGAGCAGAGATTTGAACAAGCTCTGTCTGACTCCAAAGTCTCTCACTTTAGGGAAATGTTCCTGAAAGATGCAGTCCAAAGTCTTCAGTGTGGCAAACTGTGCCTTTGGTGACATGGCCTGTGCTTACACTTCAACCCCTTCTCTCACATGCACTCTATCCACAAATCCTGTTGGCTCTGCTTTTAAAATACATTTGGAATTGAAGCACTTCTTACCACATTCACCATCCTGGTTCAAGCACCTTCTTGGGCCTGGATTATTGATGTAGTCTCTTCACGGAACTTTCTGCTTCTGCCCCTGCCACCCCGAAGCCTTTTCAAGCATAGAAGCCAAACCCTGTTAAAGCACAAGTTTGATCATGTTACTCATCTGCTGAAAAACAGCAGTGGGCAGAATAGTGATGCCCCCACCCTTACCCCAAGTTGTCCCTCCTAATCCCCAGAACCCATGAGTCCATTACTTGACAAAGGGAAATTGTGTTGCAGAGGGAATTAAAGTTGCTCATCAGCTGACCTTAAGACAGAGACATTATCCTGGATTATCCACTTGTGTCCAGTGTCATCACAAGGATCCTTAAAAGTGGAGGGCCACAGAAGGGAAGCTGTGAAGTGAGAAAGACTCAACCCGCCGCTGCTGGCTTTGAAGATGGAAGGGGGTTAGGAAGGGCAAGGAATGCAGGCAGCGTCTGGAAGCTGGACAAGGTGAAGATCTTAAGCCAGTGAGTTTGTGGTAATTCATTATAATAGCCGCAAGAAATGAATACAATTTCCATTCTCAAGGAAAGTAAGAGCCAAATGACCTGGCTCCTGTTACGTCTGGGGCCTCACCTGCCACTTTCTACCTCACTCACTCTTCAGCCACACTGCCCTCTACTTCAGCCACACAGCTTTGTAGAATGAATGCATGATTTTGAAACTCCATTTTCCAGAAGAAAGAAAGGAGAGGTGACTTGCCCATGATCTTTAACAAATACTTCAACCCAAGACTCTTGCCCAACTACCAGCAGATTATTATTTCTATTGTAGTTAGCTTTCACTTCAGCTTCCTCCCCAGAATGTCTTGTGACTAAATCTCCCCTGGCCCAATAAAAGCAAAGTATTTTAATGCGGGAAGCTTTTTGTTGACCATAATATTCTTTGCCAGAAGAGTAGTTAATTTCTCACTGTGTGAAATTCAGTGATTAAACATACTTCTTTAAAGGGCAGGGGAAGAAATTTCTAGAGCATCAGCTTGTACTGATCAAGACAGCCAAGTTTCTTAGGAGAAAAGATAGGCCTGGCCTTGCTTTGGCCAAGGATGTTTACTGTGTGGATTTCTATTTTACTAAGCTACAGGGAAACCTGGACACAGTGCTAAGTATTGTTGGCAGTATCAATCCAAGTGCTAACAGCACTCATCTTTTGCTGACCTGGTGTTTCTATTTCCAAGTGCGGTTTGATTCGTAAGCTTGTAGACACTCAGTGGAGGGCTCCCACTGGGTATTGATGCCATGCCACTTCTAAGCTGATCAACCTCCCCGTATCCAGCTGCTATGTGTTGCAGGCTGTTCTGGGACTGGTCTGTGGCTCAGCCAGCTCTGGTCATGAAACCAGCGGTGGCTTCCCCTATAAAGCTTGTGGGTGCCAGCTTGGTAGTTACAGCAGGCCTAGACTGTTGTTTGAATATATATATATATATATATATATATATGTATATATATATATATATATATATGCATATATATGCATATATATGCACACAATCCACATCTGGCCAATTTATGTGTAGTTCCCAATCCCTTTCAACAATGATTGTTCTAGAGAGGGTGTACATGGGACTCAAGCAGGGCTCATCAACCCCCGAAGAACATACAGACTTTAGGAAATAGACTTTTTCTACTGGGCTGGCTAACCTTGGGAGTATGTGTGTCTCTGGACTTGCCCCGTGGAGAAAGCTTGTTAGTAGGAAGCTCAGCAGAGTAAAGCAAAGATGAGAAGTGAATGGAGAGATGGTGCTCGAGATGGTGAGTCTTAGGTCAAGTGATCCAGGCTCTGTTTTCTGTTCTCCTTTCTTATATCCCCTGAGCCTCCCCACTGCCCTTCCCAGCTATGTGAACAATCCATTCCCTTCCTGCAGCAGAGAAGGTGTATACTGTGTTTCTGTCACTTGCTCCCAATGGAGTCTGGCTAGTACAAGGGGCTTAGGCAGGATGAAACTGATGGGACCTCCTGCCACAGGCAAGAGAGGACTTAGAACCCCTCAAAGGGGTCTTTGGATGGCCTGACTTGGGACATCCTGTAATGTAAGTATATATTTGGCTCCCAACTGTTCCTCATGAAAATCAGATCATATTATTCCCTATCCCCTTTCCTCTGAAAATACGCTGATGGCTTCCCACAGCCATGAGAATAAAGGGCACAGTCCTCAACAGGCCCACAAAGTCTGACCTCCGTAGTCCGACTCAGGGGTCTGAATTTTTTTTTTTTGTACAGGGCAGAGAGTAAATATTTTGAGTTTGTGGGTCATAAGGTCTCTAGCATAGCTACTCAACTCTGCGATTGTAGCTGAAAGCAGCCATAGGCAATTAGTAAGCAAATGAGTATGGCTGTGCTTCAATAAAACTTTATTTACACAAACGGGCACTGGGCCATAATCTGCCCACTGCCTTGTCTGGAAAGTCTGGGACCTTGCCCTCCACTCATATATCCGCCTCACTGGCCTCCACTCAGAATCTTCATGCTCCAGCTCACAGGCTCCATCCCCTCGCTCTCAGCCTAGAATATTTTCCTGAACCTGGGGTTAACCCCTTCTACCACTCAGATCATTGCTCAGATGTCGCTTCCTCAGGGAAGTCTTTGCTGACACCCTGAGATTGGGCTAGATTCCCCTAGTACATGCTTTTCTAGTGTACTCTGCCTCTTCTTCATGGTGTTTGTGTTGTAGTTAGAATTTTCAGTATTTCATGTTGATTTGCTGTCTCTCCACTAGATGATGATTTCCATATGGACAAGGCCCTGTTTTATTCAGTACCTAGCATAGTGCTTAGTGCATTGTTGTACACAAGGACTTACCAGAAAAAATCCAGCCATTGACAATACGAGAGTGATTACATGGCTGGATACTTTCTTGACAGCCCTCATATATTTGCTAGAAAAAAAGGGGATGGGGGGTGGGGAAGAGAGATGGTGGGAGGAAAGAAGGAATCAGTCTTCTGAATTTGCCTATTAAATGACTGAGCATTCAAAAGCAACAAAAATAAATGCATATTTTGTTTATTGCTCATTGTTGAAATCAGTAAAATATAAAGACTTAGGGACACTGGTTCTTATTCATTCAGACATTTGGTAGCTTTTGGTGGTTGGAGATGCTCCCTGGAGGTGACATTCAATCTCTGGCTTGACTGTGGAGTTGTTGGGGACTTTTTTTTTTTGCAGCCCTTTCTCCCAAAATCCTGACCCTCCCACATTGTCTTTCACGGGTCCAAGTTCTCCATAAAGGATGCCAAGCAAGGTCAGTTCTCCCAAAGTGCCCTTCCCCAAAGTTACTCAGATCTCCTGGGGTCGGATCCCAGCTCCAGGACTTAATGGTTGTATGACCTGGAGCAAGTCACTTAAACTTGCCAAGCTTCAGTTTCCCCTCTGCAAAGCGCCAATAATAAAATTACCTATGACACGGGGTTATTGAGAGGTTTTAATGAGATAATATGTAGAAATTACTTAATATAAAATATGACCTACTTAATGTCAATAAGTTAACTATAAATAGCTAAATTTTAGAAAAAGAACAGTCTGATTATCTACATGAAGCAATTGGACCCATCCTTAAAATATGTGGGTCAAGGCTAGTGTACAAATGGTCTAAATGTTTAAAAATTATAAATTGAGCTGTTAAACTGAATTTGTGTTTTCCCTCAACATTGACAAACATGGCTTTTTAATGGCAAAATTATTTAAAATTGGAAAACTATAATTTTTATATGACTGAAAGTTGGCAAAATGTCAGACAACTGAATTTAATTATTATTGTGCACATAATATTGATAGCCCAGAAATATTTGGATGGATGTTAAAATAAAGGCATATTTAATAAACTATCATATATTTCCATACAACTTATTTTTTTGCTTTTATGCCAGAAATAGTTACTAGTTATATAATTGTACTAATTTATGTGCCATTGACAATAAGGATCTAAAGGATTAAAATTAACATGTAATTATATTCAAAGAGTATCAAATTTGAATATATTTCAGTAAAAAAATATAAGTGATAGTAAATGTAAAAAATAAAAACTGAATATTTTAGAAGAAAAAGTACATTTTTAATTTATTTTAAATTTATTTTTTTAATTATTTTTTGACAGACAGAGAGACAGAGAGAAGGGGGAGGGCCCAGAGCAGTCTCCATAGTTGACAGCATTAGTTTTCCATATAGTTTCACTCCATAGGTAGGCATGGGGCTGCGCAGGGCAGGAACCGGCAAGAACCGAACTGGGGCCACACCCCAGCTCAGCATATGGGTCTGCATGGGCCATGCCCGGGATTCGATCCTCAGTCTCCGGTGCTGCAAAGTGAGCACTTAACCCGCTGAGCCATCCCAGCTTCCCAAAAAAGTATCTTTTAAGGCATGAAAAATATTAACATTAAAAGGCAAAGTAGATGTCATAATAATAAATAAAAAATTACAAATAAAATTGTCTAAATAAATAAAGTTGTAGTTTTTATTTGACATTTGAAGAATGGAATTAACAAATAATTTTATAAGAATACTAAAACTATTCACAATGCTAGCATTCATTCTCTTAACTCAGTTGTCAATATAAATAATCAGTATCACACTTCACTCATGTCATGCCTAGATTAACAAATATATTTAAGAGTAGTATGAACTAATTTTTTAGGGGGAAGCATGAGTACAGTCCACTACAACTTATTCAGTCAAGTTTCCCACATTTGAGGAAATCGCAGGGGTCAGCACGCCTGGCATGCAGTGGGTGAGCCATGCTATGGGAAAACCACCTTCATGACCATGGTATCTCCCCCGGCAGGTAAATATGAATGGTTTAATATTATAGTGAGTTTCTCCTCTGCTTGTGTGCACTTTTTGGGATTATGCTAATTCATTATTACTTTAGGAACTACAAAAGGAGGATAAAAAGAAAAATGATGCTCAGCATTAGAAGGAATGAGACTACTATACAAAATCTCTTTGATTCATGCTGTCTGAGAGGAAGGAATTGACAAGTTCATTCATGAATTTCCCTTTTCTGTTACTAAAAGCTCCCAGCAGTGTCCTTCCCTGATGTTGGCATTAGCATCCCACACACCTTCATGGCATTCAGACCCAGCAGCCATGGTTTTGAGGACAAAATGCAAAAAGTATGGAAAAGTACTCTCTGGGGCCTGAGCAATATTGGTTACAAGAGTGGATGTTTAGGATGAGGAGTAGTGAAGTGACAGTACTGAGCTCCAGGTTCCAAGTGATAGACACACACACATGTGAGGGAAAGAGAGAGAGAGAATGTGAGATCCTTTAGGGCAGTGACCTTTTGCCCAGGTCTAACAACAGTATGGAAGGGAATTGCCTGCACGGTTGACTGACACATGATCTGGGGGTATTTGCAATGCAACAAAGAGTCCCGCTTAATCCCCAAAGAATTCCCGGGATGGGAATGGGGTCTTAGAAGGCAAATTTGAGCTGAGGATACGTATAATGCTTCTTGCCCTCATTGTCCGTTACTGACCACCACACATCAGGAGAAGAGGGCTCTTCAGCTAGGCATACTCATTCTGACCCTGCACCCTGCATGCTTTGGCTAAGCAGCAGTAGAGCCACAACTAAGCAAGCAGATGCTTTAATTCTTCATTTCCCAATTGATAGAGTTTCAGGGAAGTGCTTTGATACATAACTTAATAATAAGCACATCAAAATAAAACAACTAATGAAAGAAGGACAATATACTGATCTGCCAACACTTCGTAAACACAGGAAAAAATCATCAAGATATATCACCCATAACAGACTACTAAAAGCCATTTTTAAAAACAAAGATACTGTTAATGGGCACCCTACCATGGGATAAGCCCTCAAATAAACATGAAGGTAAAGAATCCCATTTTACCGCGAGGAAATGGAGGTACAGAGAGGCTAAGCAGCTTGCACAGGTCCTACAGTTACTAAGTGGCAGGGACAGTATTCCAAACTAGGTTCATCTGTGTCCAGATTTTGACTGGTGACCACCATGACACACTACCAGCTCCTTGCTCCTTCTATACCACAGCCAGAGGAACTAAATAACCAACAAACATTAGCAAAATAAGCATCTGTCTCCTCTTTACTCTTCAGTCTCCCCCAGCAGACAAGTAAGTCTGACTAACACTGTGCAAACAGTTCATAAGCGTGTCTTGAAGCATTAGGTTATAAGATGTTGTAAAGCAACACTTAACTGGTCTACCCTTTCCTATTGGGTAAAAATCTGACCGCTGAACTTTGAAGTACCTCTTCCCTCTAATTACAAAATGCTGACTTGCTTCATCTTATTTTTGAAGACCAACGAACTTTACAAGGTTACTACAAGCTGAAAAAAATGCCGTCAGCCCCCCCCCACACCCCCACTTCTCCCCTCTAACCCTTGCAAGTACAGTTGACCTTCGAACAACACTGGCTTGAACCGCCAGGGTTCACATATGCAGATTTTCTTTTCGTTAAATACATACAGTAATGTAAATATATTTTCTGTTCCTTGTGATTTTCTTTATGACATTGTCATTTCTCTAGCTTATTTTTATTGTAAGAATACAATATTTGATACATATAGCCTACAAAATATGTGTTAATCGACTGTACTCGTATGTTATTGGTAAGACTTCCAGTCAACAGTAGGCTATTAGTAGTTAAGTTTTGGCAGATTCAGAAGTTATACATGGATTTTCAACTGCACAGGAGGATTGGCACTCCTAACCTTCTCATGGGTCAAGAGTCAACTGTAGTAAGATGGGAAATCTTGTTGGAGTGCTATAAAGACATTGACAGCATCTTTATGTTTTGTCAATATCTTTATGATTAATGAAATTTTTGACAGCTTTATTGAGATATTTTTACATGCCATAAAATCCACCCATTTAAAGTGTACAGTTTGTTAGATTTTAATATATTCAGAGTTGTGTCACTGTCCCCACAATCTAATTTTAAAACATTTTCAACACCCCAAAAAGAAACCCGATACCCATTAGCAGTCACTCCCCATTTTCTCTCATCCAGCCCCAGGTAACCACTAGTCACTTTCTGTCTCTGTGTTTTTACACAACCTAATATTTCATGCAAAAGGAATCTTGTAATATGTGATTTCTTTTGTTTTGTTTTGTTACTGGCCTCTTGTGCTTCACATAATACTTTCAAGTCTCTTCTATGTTATAGCATGTATCAGTATTTCATTCTTCTTGATGGCTAAATAATATTTCACTGTATGAAATATTACTTTGTGTAAAAATTTTGTATACAATTTATTTATGCCTTTATCAGTTGTTAAACTATTCAGGTTTTCCTACTTTTTGGCTATGATAAAAAATGCTGCTGTTAACATTTATGTACAAGTTTCTGGATATATGTTTTCACTTCTCTTGGATATATACCTATGAGTACAATTTCTGGGTCATATGGTAGCTCCATGTTGTACCTTCTGAGAAACTGCTAAGCTGTTTTTCAAGCAGCTGCACCATTTTACATTCTCAACAGCAGTGTATGAGGGTTCCAGTATCACCATTTGGTCACCATCACTTGTCATCTTGATTTGAGCCATCCTAATGGGTGTCTGGTAGCATCTCACAGTAGTTTTGGTGTGCATTTCTCTAACGTCTAATGTAGATCTCCTTAGGAGAAATGTCTATTTGAATCCGTTGTCCATGTTTAAATTGGGCTATTTATCTTTTGCTATTAAGTAGTAAGATTTTTTAATATTTTCAAATATAAGTCCCTTTTCAGATATATGATTTGCAACTATTTTCTCCCATTCTATGAATAGTCTTTTCACTTTCTTGACAGTGTCCTTTGAAGCTCAAAGTGTTTATGAAGTCAAATGGATCTGTTTCTATTTCTCTTTGCTCGCTGTGCTTTTGGTGTCAGACCTAAGAATCCATTGCCTAATACAAGGTCATGAAGATTTACTCCTGTGTTTTCTTCTAGGAAATTTACAGCTTCAGTCTTTACATTTAGGTCTATAATTAATCTTGAATTAATCTTTATATGTGGTGTGAGGTAGGGGTCCACCTTTATTTATTTTATTTTTTCATGTAGATAGCCAGTTGTCTCAGATCATTTGTTGAAAAGACTGTTCTTTCCCTCATTGAATTATCCCAGAACCTTTGCAAAAATCGATTGACCATAAATGTGAGAGTTTATTTCTGGACTCTCAATTCAGACCTCAGGGCCTTTTGCATAAGCAGTTCTTCCATAATGAAGTGCCCTGGCCTTCATCCCAGATTGTCCCTTTATTCTTGAAGACTCTCTATCCTAATGCCAGGCATTCTGACATCCATTCCTTTGAACCTCATTGTTCTCAGTACATACATCTATCCTCTGTCATTCCATAGGGTACTTAAATTTGCTAATATGCCTTTCACTCCAGCTAGACTGTGCTTCTTGAAGGCAGGAACTATATCTTGTCTGCCTTTACAACTCCAGGCCCAGGAATTCAAAGTGTGTTGAATGAATGAATGATTTGGGTACATTTAGTACATGTAAACTCCTATGGATAGAGAGTTGCTAAAATTTTACAACTATTAACCTTGGAAAGCACTCTGTGGGAATGGTTTTCTTAAATAAACTGAAGAGGAGCTTTGACAATTATTAGATTCATTGTAAGGTATTGGTTTATTTAGAGCCGTGTCAGGCTTTGTATAAGTACATACATATTTAAAAGAAATTCATTTGAGGATCTGAATGCATTGATGAAATAAGATAATGGTTGTCAAAACTTCTCTCTTTCTGGAACCCTACAGAAATTGACCTAGATGCTCATCCAATCCTCAGGAAACCCTATACTCATTTGCACTAAAGTTGCTTTCCTCAGACCACACTTGGGTTCACTACATCCTCTGATACCTTTAGATCAATAGGTTTAAGATGCTTATGTATTTCAGATATTTTCATCCTCTATCTCATTTCCTGGCTCAGACCAAAATATTAATATCTTTGGACTGAAGACAATTCAGGAGCTGGCTAAGAGCATTAATCCTGCCCAATTTAGACCACATGCCTTTTTATAGTCATTCCCATCAGAATAAGAGTAATAAAGACATTAGACTAGGCCAATCAGATGCACTGTTTTAAATGGGACAGTA
>PVKE010015134.1:0-33898 GCA_004027555.1 Craseonycteris thonglongyai
GGGAGAGGGCACCAGCATTATGGACACACTCAATAGTTTGGTGGTTACCTGGAGAGGGGAGAGGAGTGGGGAAGGAGAGTTGTGGGGGGAGGTGGGAGTGGGCACCAGATATATGGTGGTGGAGGGGGACCTGATTCTGGGAGGTAGGCACATAATGCGATGCATGGGTGATGTGATGTGGACTTGTACATCTGTAAACTATCTAATTGTTACCAACCAATGTCACCTCATTAAATTTAACAATTAAATAAATAAATAAATAAAATAAATTAAAAAAAAAAGTTATGCAGATTGGGAAGGAAGACATAATACTGAATTTATTCATAGAAAATAAGACTTCTTGACTGGAAGTAAAAATATGTGGATTCAAAAAAAAAAAAAAAACAATAAATTATTTTTAAGTATACAAAATGCCCTGTAATCCTGAGCCTATGAACTCTACTGTTGCCAATGTTTCCCAAGAGCCTATACCTGATTTCGCTAATTTGAGAGAGATATATGAAAGACTAAATGCTTTGTATATCAGAACTACACAGTCTTTGATTACCAAAGTTGCTATATATTAAACCTGAAAAACGTTACTATGATCTTTTCTCTTTAAGTTTCCTAGGAAACCTGTTCTTTATCTTAGATGGTTTGCTGTTCAGAAAGATCCAGGAAGTAGAAATACAAGGAATTCAAGCATAGTGTTCAATGCAAATACCATTGGAAATAGAGGCAGTAATATTAAGAGGGCAGAACAGCTCCCTTCCCAGAAATTTTCTTTATATTTAAAGAATGAATGATGATTTATACTTCAGGTAGTTGGGGAATTCTCTTACTGATTGTTTGGAAGAATAAAGTTTCCTCGTGAGGTTTTGGATTTTATCAAGAAGAACCTCCATAAACATCTTATTTCAGTTATATTCTGTTCAGTCTTCTGAAAACATCTTTTCTTCATTTACTTCTAATTTAGAAAATAGATTTTCAAACCAAGATGAAACATTCTATATTAAGAAATGTCAGATTAAAAAGGATGCATTTGAAGTGAGAAAAATAATTTCATTGGTATACACAGCTCCATTTCAGGATGGCCATGCTACAGGGGGAAAAGGTTTACTGCTACATAAGAAATATCCTCTGTTACTCTACTTAATAGAAAGAGTCCATTTGTACTTTCTATGTTTCTTTGAAGTCCTTGTACATCATAGACATTGCCATTACTATTAAACATGTATTTGATGATGGCAAAAAAAACCAAAAGAACAAAAAATTCACAAAGATCCCAAGGGCATTGCTAATCTGACTTGTGGAGCAATAAATCAATCTTTAGTCATAACCTATTATATTTTACAGCTATTATACCTTCATTGTACTTTTCAACTTAAAAATATACCCAACTTATCATGAAATGCTTGCTAAGAACAGCCATGAACTGTTCATTCTGTTTGGAATACTCCAGCCCAAACCCACACTTCATTTTGTTCAAGTCATAGACTCTGGTGACATAAATGGCAGTGATGAAGTGATAAAGAAAAAGGGAGAGAAAAGGGGAAGAGATCAGATCAATTTATTCCTCCATCTCTATTGGTATTACTTCTTCGGTTCCAGGATTGACATCTTCAGCAATGCTTGTCTTTATCCAGTCTTCCAATCACCTTTAGGCCCCCTAGAACTAAGATCTTCTTCGTGAATGATCCCTTTGAACCAAGCACACCAATTCTTCATGTAGAAGTAATTGCAGTAAGCATTTGGTGTTGAATCTACCTGAAACAGGACTTTACACTTTTAAATAATACCAAAAAAAAAAAAAAAAATCTAATGGCTTTTTTAAAAAGGAGACCAATCCTCAAACGTTAAAATCTAAAATAGCAGTTCTCAATCAGAGTGTCCCATCACCCGTGTGCCATGATCAGCTACAGTATATAGCTCAAGTCATTTTTTACCAACCATGAAGTAGAAATATTGTCCAATGATTCACGTTTCATATAATTAAAATATATTCAAGGCTCCTCTAATAATGTCTGTGTTGCATTATTTCTAGTGGTATTTCTTGAGATGTAGAGAAAAAAGAAAGTTACAATTGTGAGAAGAGACAATTATACATAAAACTCTATTAGACATCAGGCTATTATGTATCATGATTCAGTCAGAGTTTGAGTCCTTCCATAAAGCCCTCTGTGTCCTCTTCATTGGCCCTACAGCACCAGAACCACAGAAATAAAAGATCACTCTACTTGTATAATATTACTGCACCCTACAGTAGTAATCGGAAGAAATTAGTTAAATGCTACCCCTATAGATATACATGATAAGTCTAAATATTTTGTTTTATTAAATCATCACTTCTAATCAAGTTGGAGTTCAGTCCATGAAGTGATCACAGGTGATTAATTTTAAGAGTGTCTTAGAATCAAGGCTATCTCCTCCATCTTTGCCAAGTATCTAAAAGAAAACTAAAAAACAAAGAAACAAATTAAAATACAATGCATGGCAGCATCTAAAATCAAATAACCAAGGCTTGTCCCCTTGTGTTCCTTAGGAATAATAAGTAAGTAAGAATCAAAGCAGTCCTTAGAAAATAATATACTAAAAAGCTATCAGTACCTACTGTCAAGTATGTCTCACCCGATAAGATAGAATCAATGAAACTGGACACCGTCAACCCCTGCAATGGCCCCATATGGAGACAATAGCCACAGAAGTTGTTTAGGGTGTTTTTCATTTCCTCCCAGTGAATTCTTAAATATTCTAAAGCCCTATTGACTCATATTAAATTTTATGTTCTATTTTCATCTAATACCTGTCAGTATACACAAAAAGTCATGATAGCAAACCTAAAGAAGCTATGTCATATATATTTGGAGGTAACAACTCTGACTTCTAAGTTATCTATGTTGCCTACTTACTTGAGAAAAGTTTAAAGTGCTGGTTATACTGTACCAATCCTTAACTATCAATACTGAGATACCTGACTAGTAAACCTGATATAGAAGGTAGATATACTTAAAAATGTCTTAGTCAGCCATTCCAGACTACGCCGCAGATCTCAGCATCTAATTTTAATTGAAAATCAACTCCTCAAAAGAGCTGCTTTAAAGGGGATGTCTGGATGGCTCAGAGGGTTAAACATTCACTTTGCAGTCATGGGGTCTGGGGATCAAGTCCAAGTCCTAGCCCCAGCCCATGTGGACCCATATACTGAACTGGGGTATGCTTTCCTTGTGGAAAGCCCCATGTAAGAGGCCCCCAGTTTAGTTCCCACCAGTACACACTTCCCACGCAGGAGGCCCCCAACCCAGTTCCCACCTTGTGCAGCCCCACATCCACCTATGTGGAATGAAAGTATGTGGAAAAACTGATGATGTACGGCTATGGTAACTGCTCTGGGCCCTCCCCATTCTCTCTCTCTTTCTCTCTCTCTCTCTCTCTCTCTCTCTCTCTCTCTCTCTCTCTCTGTCTGACAAACAAAAATAAATCTTTTTTAAAAAGCTGCTTTAAAGCCATAAAATAAACTGATGTAAATGTGAAATATTGATTTCTCATTTCAAAATCACAAGTTTAAAGACACAAAATATATAACCTCTTAATTATTGTTGTATTGATACTTCCTAGCTATTTCTCTTTGCCCACATTACAGTTAATGTGAACCCTTTTCAATGGCTCTCTTGTGCAAAACATTCTAATGGCCCACAGATTGGTAAGTGCACAAACAGCCAGGATTTGGCCATATGCTAAATGTCTAGCATACATCCATACCCATAAATACATTCAACATGCTTAGTGCTTACTCTTGAAATTGAAAAAATTCAGATCATAATTTAGTTAAAGCAGTATTTCATTATTCAGCAGCTCAAAATATGGCTAATTTGTCATAATGTGATAGAGCAATTAGATATTGCTATGTTACTCGTATTACCTGAAAATAACCTGAATTACCTGAAAATTACTTTTGCGCTATTTATTAAGTTCCTTCCACCAGTATTGCCACAGTTATTAGTAGTACCAATTTATATCATTCTCCTTAATTTTCTTGTAATTCTAAAGTGGAGAGAGATAAGAATATCTCCTAACAAAATACACAGTAATATTTTAAAATATTTCCATCAATTACATTTTGAAAGGATACAAGAAAGAAAGGTTCAAAGATCTGTCTTATATTTAAACTGTAACAGTGAAATAAAAAGCATAGTTAGGTAAATATTATTACCAAGATTCACAGAGATATCCCCTCCAGAGGGGATCTTTGAATAATAAAAATAAGACAGCAAAATTATGATTCTCAGAGTGAGATGAATGATCCTAATTTCCTTTCCTCAAAGATCTCACAAATACATGTCAGTGGGCACCAGAGAGACTGGGTAAGAAAGGTGCACATATCTGTGCCAATCCATACGGCACAACTTGGACTGTGATTCTGAAGTAGCATCTTTATATACAGAAGGTGTACATTTTTTTGTTGTTGTTTAAAGCTATGCTAATGCAACATATTCAGATCCTTTACTTCACTCTGCAATATTTAGACCTTTCACACTGTGCAGCTGTCTATTGCCTTTACCTTACTTTGTAAAATATTTGATTAAATTGCTTATTCACCTACTGAAATGAGAGAATTTATGTTTATGTTGCCATTTGCTCCCAACACAGTGTGTCTACTACTGTTATCACTACCTAAAATGAACCTCTCCTCCATCTTATATGAATTATGCTTGTGGCCCTATAAATACAAGGGCTGTCTGGAAAAAAGAGTCCAGCCATATGTGCCTCTATTTTTCATATTACATGGCTGGATACTTTCCGACAGCCCTCATATATCAATCAGTCTTACAAACTATAATCTGTAATAAGAATCCAACTCTAAATGAAAGAAATTGAAACTGGTGCTTATGAGGCATTAGTAGTTATATTTTCCAAAGTCTGAATAGCCATTAATAATTTGATTTGTGCTCTTGTTTAAACAAAAAGTATTTTTCTTAAAATATCACTTTGCAAATTTTGTGGCATTTTTAAATATTATGGCATCTAAGAGACAGATAGTGACCCACTAAAACAATTCAAATTTTATAACAGAAATGAGTCAAAAATAAAAATTCATTTCCAAATTAATGAATACTTAATAAATCTGTCCACTAATCCTTAATTTAATCATGGTCATCAAGAGTTACTAAAATATATGTCCACAACTAGAGCCAGAATAGTGTATCAAGATTCTTATGTTTAAAAAAAAAAAAAAAATGTGATTCTTGTAAAAAAAAAATTAAAAATAGAAGTAAAAAAAATGTAGAAAAAAAATTTGCTAAGGGGATGCCAGGATAGTTCAACAGGTTGAGCATTGCATTGCAACTATAAAGTGGGGATCGAATCCCGGCCCCAAATCATGCAAACCCATATGCTGAACTGTGGTGCAACTGGTAACTGCCAGGGTGGCGGCGAAGGTTCTTGCCTCCCATGTGGGAGGTTACCAGTTCAGTTCCCATCCTGTGCAGCTCCACATCCACCTGTGAGGATTGAAACCATGTCACAACTAATGATGTACAACTATGGAGACTGCTCTGGACCCTCCCCCTTCTCTCTGTCAGTCTGTCTGTCTCTCTCTCTCTCTCTCTCTCACCTTCTCTCAAAACAATAAAATAAATCTTTAAAATAAAAATTTGTTAAACTATTCTTTGCATCCAAATATCTTGTGACATTTTTAGTCCTTCGTAATTGTGGAAATAAACTGCTGCTGCTAAGTTGTTTAGTACTACATCTTGAAGCAAGTATTGAAAATCATTCTCCTCTTACATAGAAAGCCAATAAAACCACCAGAACAACATAATTTAAACTATGAAGTGGTTTCAAATTATGTAAGAAAACATGTGATATATGCTCACCTAACTATCAGTTACATGTAACTATTAACAGAATATAGCTACATTTCCTGTCTCATATTCTCAAGAAGTCATCTATGACTTCAAGGAATTGATTGACCCACCTTCTCCTGAGCCTCCACAATGACCCCCACAACTCTCATTTATACCTTCTATTTCAGCCATCCTTCAAAGTTCAAAGGAAGCAGTGACCTTCCTGCTCCATGATTTCTCCTTGTGTCTTCAGTATATCCCTTCCCAGCTGCTGGGCAGTTTTCACCTACCCATATTCTGCCATACACAAAAGAACCATCCTTTCATCCAGGTTTCTGTTTCCCATCTCCAACTAATGAGAGAACATTTCCACTTGATCATTTTCTTATGAAATCTCTCCTTCCTCCCAGTACTATCCCTCCCACAGTTATACTTTTTAAATGTAATAGAGCAGTTCTCAAGCATGGCATTCCCCATTTTGGAAATGCTCTCTCGTTCACTAATGTTTACCACATCCAATCTAACTCTTTTGCCAGGCTTTTGGACTTCAAGTTATGATTCCTCTAATCCTTCAAAATAGGGTCCCTTTAACATTCCCACAAATCCCTAAACATGGGCCTTTCACTCAGCCTTTGACTTTCAATCACAGTTACTCCCCTGCCAAAAATATACTTATCTCTCCTGCCAACTGAAAAATGCATTCAAGAGTCAGCTCAAGTCACACTTCTCTAAAAGATTTCTTTCTACTCCTTATATCCCTAATGGGTCTCCTAAAGCACTCCAGTTAATCTTCAGTTGTTCAGAACTCTTTCTCATTTGAAGTATTCTCTGTACATTTATCTTAAGTACTTATGGGCCAAAGACCAATTCCTTATAGAATGCTTTAAATATTTCCCAGTAGCTAACATAGAACTATTCACATATTAGTAATTTAATCCATGCTGTTAATTTCATTGGATTGTAAACTGTTTATCTTCTCAAAACTTCAGGATCATTTTGTAATTTCCCAATAGTTGATATTTTTCTATAGACTAAGAGCATCTTTGGAACAAGAATGGCAGTCTTGCGAGAAATAGAAAGGAAAGAAAGGGTTACTTCCCAGAAATACATTTAAGTGATAATTTATCCATGGGATTTCTGCATGTCCTATAACAGCTTGTTTCAGATAACCTTTGCAAAGATAACACATCCTCCCAAATAAGAAAACAGATTTTTTTTCTGACCAGAATAATCAAGATAATACCTCCCTGCATGACAAAGTTTAGGCAGCTTTGCTAGAAACTCCTTAAAAGATGGGGATTGACTAAACTCAGAGTACCTCAGCTATTACACAAACCCACTGTGTCCAAGCATCAACCTGGGCCACTCAGCAGTGCCCCTGAGAAATCTGGAGATTAGGGGAATTGAAGAGATCATGAAACTCATGCTGCCTGCTGTGCCCTGAGTAATAAAGCCCTTTATTTCTGATCCAGAAGTCTCTTGTCTTCAGCCCTCAGCTACATAACTGAAACAGGATAACTTATTAGCCTGGAAGCTAAGTCAACTCTCAAACTCTTCAGTTTTGGACAATATATGGATATTAAGTAAAAGTAAGTCTGTTCAATTAGGAGTTTCTAGTTTACAAAAGAAAACAGAAGCTACCACATCAAATTCTACACATCTAACTTTCGACATGCGTGAATCTCAAAAATAATATGCTGAAGGAAGCAAACTCAAAAGTATGAGGACACCATTGTTTAATGATATAAGGTGTTCCTATAGGCTAAAGTGAGAGACATCAGAGTGGTCTTAGAGGACGCATAGATGGCAACTAAATGGAACCAAGAGGCAGTTTTCTGGAGTGACGGGAGTGTTCTGTATCTCGACTGGGATGGCAGTTACAAAGATACACACTAGTCAAAAGACATCAAATGCTATAATTAAGAACTGTGTGTTTTAATATATGTAAATTATGTTCACTAAAAAAGCATTACAAGTTGTAAATATCTAAACACTGATTATGTTGCAATCCCTTTTAGTTTTAGAAAGTAACGATTCACAGGAACACTAAGACAATACTGGCTACTTTCACATCCATTCTTTGAATGTCTTGAGAGAGGTTGCTTCAGTACAAGGATTTAAGAGATTGCTTGGGTTTGTATGGAGACATTTCACTTACTAGCTGAGCTCCATCAGGCAATTTCCTTAACCTTTTCATGCCTGGGTTCCATCCTTTTTTGTAGAGAGCTGGATGTGAGAGGCAGGGCCCCATGTCCTGCAAGACTGTCCAGGGGATGTCCTGCCTCCACTGATCCCTGAAGAGGGAGTATACAGAAAGCTGCAGGCAACTGGCTTAAGGGGCTTAACAGGAAAGAGATCTCAGAAAGGCTTGAGACAATCAATACATATCGAAATGCGGAAGTTGAGTTGCTGTATATAAGCTGTGGGCTAAAATAAAACAATGCCACTGCCCCACCATCAGCAGTCAGTGGTCCTCCTGATCCCAGCTGTTGTCTTTGTGTTTTTCTTTCATTTCCCACCCACCCCTCTTGGGTCTGCAGGTTAGTTGAGCAGGACTCGACATTTTCTAACATAAGTATAACAACAGAAGTTCTACCTGTAGTTTTGATGACTAAATTAGGTAAGACAGGTAAAGCGCCTAGTATGTAGAAAGTATTCTCTAAAGATTAGTTGTTATTATCACTTACTTAGAGCATAGATAATGATATCACGGGATTCAAAATATTCAATATTTCTGTTAAAGCAGAAGAGCAATATGCTTTATAAAATCTAGTAAGTTTAATGTACAGTCATTATTGGAAATAGTAGGTGAAATATTTACTTACAATAATAATCCAATATCATTTCATTATATAATCCAATAAAGCAATAGATCCATATCAGTTTTTTATATTATGTGGTGCACAAAAAGAAATAAAGTCAAATTAATGCTACTAAATTTCAAACAAATGTCTCAAGGTCAGACAGATGTGTCCTATTTATTTACTGACAACTGTATTGTTAGCATTTTTGTTTTTTGCCATTTCTCCCTAATACATAATGCATGTGAAAGTTGAAAATTCAATTGAATTCTAATCCCACCCTTGTCTGAAGAGTAAATTGATGACAAAACTTTTAAAAAACATGACTAGAGGAAAAATGTGAAAGCACAAAATCTGGAGTATGCTAGTACAAACACAGGTGAGTGGGACAAAGGGGAGAATTCTCAGTGACGGAAAAGTACTACTTTAATACAAAGGGCAAGACTTCAGAGCAGCGCTGACCAGGCTTCACGGCTCTCCAGAACAGGCCTCACTCTATCTTTAGCACATACGCCCATGGTTAATGTCCTTATAAAAAGGCATGTGTACCACAGATGTACCATGGTTAATGTCCCTATAAAAAGGTATGTGTACCACAGATGTACCAGATCGCCTCAGCACTGAGATCATTAACACTATGCTCAAGATTTTAAAAGGAAATAGATTTAGGAAAGAGAAAATGAATAATAAACAATAATGACACAAAAGTTATTTTCCTTTCTAATTTTTTTTATTTTTGTTACCATGTCATTAAAATTATTTCTAACATCTAGTATCCACTCCATTAAAAATATCCCCAATATTTTTAAATCCATTATTATTATATATCTGACATATGAGGAAATTTAAGTCACTAAATTGGCATGTCAGTGGACAATTTAAATGTAAAAAAATTATTAAATTAATGAAAAATATACATTTCTAGGAAACCAGTCAAGTCATTGGATAATAAAGGAAAGGCATACTGGGTTACTGTTCTCAGTCTGCTCCACCAGGAACATACTGAGGCAAAATGATGGTGACTACTGAGTATTGGATCAGAAAACTTACTGAGGCCTCATAGAAAACAGACTCCTTTCTTTGCCTAAGAATTACAGGACCTGTTTTACAGTAACACAGCCAAGCAAGATGAGTTTCAGACTTTGAAATAAGTGGCTGTTTTTTAAAAACACTTGTTTAACCCTGAAATTGTTTTAGTCTTTAAGACTTCTTATTTCCACATTTCTTCCTTTTTAAAGTATGACAGTATATCATGTGCTCCACAAAGAAATTGGAAAGAATAGAGCTTCAATCCCTCCCAAACTATGGCTTACCTAAGAGGTTGCCACACACTTCAGTGATCCACTATAATTGCACAGACAACAAAATGTTATAGAGGGAAAAAAGCATTTTAACCCTTTCGCTGAGCTGGTATTTTATTGCCATATGTGAAGTGGTTTCAGGGATATCCTCAAGTAAATAAGAAATAGAAATTTGGTTATGTCAAAAAATTTTTTGAAGGTGACCGTGACTCCATCCAGCAAATAACATACAAGTGTTTTATCATAAACTGCATTGCCACACACACCTGTACTACAATAAAATATGCAGAGAGGCGAAAAAAGGGAATGAAAACCAAGATGAGACATACTCATCATACATATAGCAGCAATAGCAACTTGTGCAAGATGTTATTGTCACACGGAGCGAAACGGTTAAATACAACTACATTCATTTATACCTAAAAAGCAGATACACACATTTAGATATGTAAATTCAATAAAGTTCACAATTCCTTCTCTTTTCTTCCCAGACTTGAATAGTTAATCTGAAAACTTGGTTTTAAATTTCACTACTTGAATCCTCAAACTGAACAAAGTATCATGTACAAAAAACATGATTGACAAAGAACTGTATATTGTCATAAAAAGAACTTTTTTACTTTATTGTAAAGCAAACTTTCCATTCTTAAGTACTTCTATGTTTGAAATCAAGAAAATGAATTCTTTATCCTGAGCAACTAACCTAGAACTGCCTATTTAAATTTTGATCTATAACAAGAAACTTGTTAAAGTTTTCTACTTCCTATTAAAACTTACCACAACCCCTTAAATATGGACATTATAGAGAGTCAAGTTTTTACTCCACATTTCGAAAAGATGCATGCATTCCATTGGCAAATAGTCAGTGGATCAGAATAAACAGGTGTTATCCAAATCAAAAACCTGTGGTCAGAACATTCTAGACTTCTCCCTATCCTTCCTTTCCAAATTCAAACTGGCCACTGAGATATTTGGACTCCACTTCCTCTCCAGCCTCTATCACAACTTTATTTTGGACCTCACCATTTCTACTTCAATTGCTTCCCCTTGGTCTTTCTATCTTCGATCTTTCCCCACTCAAAACTATTCATTTTTTCCACATGTTAGCCATACTTTTGTCTAAAGGGTAAATCTGACCATGTCACAAAACAGAACAGATTACCTGTCCTTGACTATTAATAAAGTTAATTTGTAACTAATAAACCCACAAAAGGGAGGCCACCCCTGTGGTTTGGCCCATGTCAAATCTCAACCTAAGTATTCCTGCATTTAACGGGAAATACCTGTCAAAAGTACCCAACATACAGCTATCACAATCCTAGTTGACTTACCTTACCCTAGAAAATAGGACCTGCTAACTTTAGAAGGAAATCCTAACCTCCAGCCATTCATGCCCTGTTTCCATGTTGCCTCTTCTAACATACTCTATAAAACTAGTTCTTGCCCAAAATATCTTAGATAGAGTGCTCCACTGCTCCCCAATTCATGGACTTGTTTTCCCTTGAATAAAGAACATCAAACTTGTTACAAAATTGTTTTAGTTCTGGCAATAAGATGAGACCCAAAAATCTGCTGAAGATTCTGGGATGGCTCCTGGATGCAGGTGAAGGCCCAAAGAGCCTGTTGGTTCATTGAGTCTTTGGCCTCTCTTAGGGATCTCCCATAAGCTTCTCTCAGATCAAGCTCAGCTTATTTTGTGTTCTGAGCTCTTCAGGTTTGTCTGTTCTAATCCTTCTAAGTGGAAAACTGGGGTGTGAGATTTTCCTGATAAGACTTAGTGTGCCATCACATTTGGGTTTGTGGCCAACTTCATCTACAAGGTAAGCACATTTATGAGGTCCTTAAAAGTCTCAGGAACTACACACAGACAGCCAGAAACTCAGTCTGATTGAAATAGGGAGGATTATTTCAAGGGAGAATAATGGTTCTTTTCAATCTAAAGAAAGCAAAATGGGGATGCCAGGATAGCTCAACAGGTTGAGCACTTGCCTTGCAACCACAAGGTCTAGGGATCAAGTCTCTGCCCAGCCCATGCAAAACCCACATGCTGAACTGCAGTGCTGACTCCCATAAGGGAGGCCCCCAGTTCAGTTTCCACCCCGCAAGTCCCACATCCACCTGTATGGAATGAAACTATGCCAAAACTAGTAATGTACAACTATGCAACTATGGAGACTGCTCTGGGCCCCCCATTCTTCTCTCTCTCTCTTTCACACACACATGCACTCTCTCTCTCTCTCTCTCTCTCTCTCTCTCTCTCTCTCTCTCTCTCTCTCAAAACAATAAAATAAATCTTTAAAAAAAGTAAAAATAAAAAAGGAAGAAAGCAAAATGGCCACTGTTAGGGGACTCACAAAGTCTCAAGGTTAGCCCACATTACAAACAGTTGAGGGACTTAGGGAAATAAAGACAAGAAATTCAGACTTTTCCAACCAATGGCACATCAAAATCTAAGCAGGCACAAGTCAGATTATTAAAAACCAACATGGCATCTGCCTCTATAAAGAAACCTTCTCAGGAAAGGAATAATAGATCTGTTGCTAATGGGAATCTTGGAAGCCAAAGCCACAAATTTGCTGGGCACAGGGTTGAGCCTTAAGAGCTGTTGAAGAGTGAGTGCTCACCACCTAACTCTTAGATTCCTGTACTACAGAAAATTGTCCACGGAACAAGTTAGATCAACACTAGGTTACCAACCAAAATCAAGAAAAACTCCATGCAATGAGGTACACTGTAAAACACCACAAAATCTCTAACCCAGTAGCACATCCTTCATAGGGAGATTTAGCTCTAACACACTCAAGGCTTAACTGAAAAAAATAGGATCCTCAAGCTTCAAAGAACCAATATGCCATCTGTATATTTTATGTCTGAGAACTATGGTCCTAGTTGTAGAGAGTTACAAAAATAGCAAAATTTTGCCAAGACACATAGAATTACACTGATCATTATGGGGAAGTTTCTTTTACACAAAATGGTTCACTTCATAAGTGCACTTGAAAGTAAGGGTTCCAAAATCAAACAAATAGATTGGGATACCTATTTTAACTGGCATAGAAGCCTCTCAGAGACTTAATTGATTCAAAAATACCTTGCACTGAAAGGTTAGTTGCAAAAGGCTAAAGAAAAATTAAGGACACAAGAGGTACTTTATCCCCAATACTCAGTCTACTAATCCTCCGTGAATTTCCAAGGGATTCTCCATTAAACTGCTACCAGTTATTCCTTTAAACAGTCAAGGGAAAACTAAACTGAAAATCAATGAAAAACCTTAAGTAGAATGCTACACTCTCTTCTTCAAGCTTATTCAACCTGTGGCCCAGGTCAGCTTTGAATGCAACTCAACACAAATTTGTAAACTTTCTTAACCTCCTTGGCGGTGTTCCCGAGCATGACTCGGGGTTAATTTTCATGTCCAGGAGTGGTAACCCCGAGTCATGCTCGGGGTAAACTTCAGAGCATACAGCGGACTTCACCTATTTTTCTCCCCGTGATCCAGGACGTCAGTGTGGATGAAAGCTTGATGGCCTACAAGGGTCGCCTAAGCTGGATCCAGTACATAGCATCGAAAAGAGCGCGGTTTGGCATCAAATCCTACATGCTCTGAGAATCATCCACCGGGTACATCTGGAATTTGGTCATTTACACCGGTAAAGGCACGCAGTTCAACCCCAGGTACAGCAACTATGGGATGGCCACATCATCTGTCCTTACACTGCTGGAGCCGTTGCTGAACCAGGGATATTGTGTGACCACGGACAACTTTTACACGTCTCCGGAACTGTATGAGGTTTTGATAAAAAAACAAGACTGATGCTTATGGTACAGTCAAGCCTAATCAACATGGCATGCCATCTACATTTGCCAAAAAACAACTCAAAACCGGAGAAATGCTTTGCCTGGCAAACGGGTAAGATGATGGCAATGCGATGGCGAGACAAGAAGGACGTGTGTCTTATGAGCACTGTGCATAATTTGTCCACTGGCCTGGTCCACACAAGAGGTGGGAAAGATGTGCTGAAGCCGCAAGTCATGATAGACTATAATAACACCATGGGAGGTGTGGACAGAGCCGATCAGGCAATGACATTTTATCCGGCTATGCGCAAACAAAAAAAATATTATAAGAAGATATTCAGGCATCTTCTTGAACAATGCCTTTGGAACTCATACATCCTTCACAGAGCAAAGAGTGACAAGCCTCTTGTTCATTCTGAGTTTATCTGGAAGGTGGCTGAGCAGATTTTTATCAACTACCAAAGGCCATCAGTAGCCATGAACAGATCTGGACGTCGTGCTGTTGACGTTGTCAATCCAGAACGCCTGACTGGTCACCATTTCATGGACTACATCCCGCCAACCACAAAAAAGGCAGCACCTACCAGGATGTGTGTGGTGTGCTGCTCAAGGAGAGATGGCAATGGAAAGAAAGTTCGAAAAGAAACCAGATACCATTGCCCTGACTGTGACGTCGGACTGTGTGCAGTGCCATGTTTCAAAATTTATCACACTCAGGATGTTTACTGTATTTTCTTTGTTTGACAAATTTCATTATTTTTTATTACACTATTGAATAAAATTATATTATTTATTAGATTATAATTCATGATTTTGTGTTTCATACTTTATCACATCCGGGTTGTCTACTGGAGTCTTCTTTGCTCAGGTTTAAGTAAGTAATTACTAAGAATTGCAGGCCTACAATACATAACACCAAATTTCCATGCAAAAAAAAGGTACCGCTTTTGGTTCAAAATTTCTGACATAATCATACTACCAGGGAGGTTAAAAGATTATGAGATTTTTTTCACAATTATTTTTTCTTTTTTAGTTCATCATCTGTCATTAAAGTTAGTGTATTTTATGTGTGTCCCAAGACAATTCTTCTTCCAATGTGTCCCAGAAAAGTCAAAAGTTTAGACACCCCTGGTCTACTTTAAACACCACTTGCTCCAGAGTCTGCATATGGGATCCTGAAAAAAATGGAGAAGTGAGCAAAGGTTGAGAATTCCTACCAGATTCAACTCCCCTGGATCTGTTTGCTGTGCCCAGTCCAGAGAGAAAAGTAAAAATTTCACATTGTCCCTTCCTTTCCACGACCTATTGGTTATTGATTCTTTCTGTCACAGGGACAGATAACTCTGTCAGATTGAGAGACCCCAAATTGTGGCCAAAAACAAATGTGGGCTTCACTCCATTTGCAGCTAGACATGGCTATACAGAAATGCGGCTGTCCTAGTGATTATTGCCAGCTCTCAGGGGAACTGTGTAAGACTCTCTTTTGGCTATCTTGGGGAGTGGCTCTGAATCTTGAGAAAGTGGTAGTCTTTGTACCTTATTTGGGGACACCTCTTCTGTCAATTGGGTTGTTCAATAATGCCAGGAATATTTACTGTTTGTCCCAGCTGAAACTAACAAGATACGTGAGAGGATTTTTTAAAGTAGTTCTTAAATTAGAAGTTGGCAAAACTGAAAGCTGATGTTCAGAGCCTGATAGGAACATTTTTGTAGACCTTCTCCCCTGAGCTAAATGAAACTACATACCCAGAGGGGAAGAAAAGCATTCTAAAGACAAATAGCTCTAAATCTAGAACACAGGAATCTTTTGATTTCCAGCCTATGGTAATTGAAGATCTCCCTGATATAAAGAAGCAAGTAGAAGATAATATAGTTGGATGGGTGGTGAGTCCTTTGATGTTATACAGGTTACATGCAAATCCTTTGAGAAAATAAAAATAACTTACAAATTGAGTCTTTCCAAGAACAGAAATGCAGCTCTAAAAGCAATTCAAAGTCCATCTATCTTTTTTACCAATCTCAACACTTCCTATTCATCTATAAAAGCTTGTTAGTATTGACAAATTCTGGATTTAGGAAACAACATTCCTTCTTGAACTTGCATTTTTTCCCTGTGCCTTTGCTATGTAAATAGTCTAGTCAGTCTTCCCTAGAAACTGAGGCCATCTCTCTGAAATACAAACTTCGGGAAGGTAATTCTTCTTATCAGAAGGAATGGCTCTTTGGAAACTAGACCAGTGAAAAACCTTCTAAAAGTTTAAAGCTGCTTGTGGAGGTAACCTTAATTTATTCCATCTGCCAGAAACACAATTCGGATCCAGCTGTTCTTTTATAACTAGTGAGTTCTTCATCGTCGTGCCTTCAAAATAGATTCTTTCAATTTCCAAACTTACAATGATTTTTTTTTAAAGATATAAAACTCTCGTGATTTTTTTTCTCCCTTGTGATTTAATTTCTCCTGATAGCACAAAGGTGATAGAAGAAAAAACAAGGCAGCAAAGATAAACTTGTCCTCCCCAAAATGTTCAGAGGTAGGAAAAGATGTCTGGGGAATATAATGGATATAATGGAATGCCATCTGTTTCAGCACCAACCACACAACTCTGTAAACTGCATGAAGAGCTCTTGGTGGTATCTCCAGTAAAATAGCTGCTTCTTCTTCCAAAGCTCAAAGCTGCTGTGTTTGTGTCTACACTGGCTTCAATGTGAAGGAGTTGCCACACCTCTAAAAGGAGCAAGCTGGTTCTTTAATGATTGATAAGGTGCTCTTTTGTCTCTGATCAGTCTCTGATTTTAGAATATAATTTAAATATTCAATATAGTCCAGGAGACACGGGAAGGAGGGAAAAGTTCACTTAGAGTCCAGACTGGATGAAAAGTTACAGAAGCCTAGAACAGGAGAGCTGCCCACCTGAGCTGATTGTAATCAAAGTCCTTCGTATTGGGGCCCAGAGAACTTCAGCAGCCAGGCCTGATCTTCCAGTAGGGAAACTGAGACCACACTTGCGCATCCTCTCTCAGTCCTCAGCTTGGGTGCAACCACCAGCAAGCCAGATCGTTCCTCTGGCCCAGTCCCCTGTCCTCTAGCCCCGGAGGGCCAGCGAGTGCAGGCGGCCACCTGTGGGCTGGCACAGAACTCTTTCGCAGCCCTGCAGCCCTGCAGCCCCGTGACGCACGGGGCGCCCCTGCGTGGACGGCAGCCTCGTGGACCACAACCCTGCTCAGAATTAGGGGGGCGGGGGCGCCAAGGCTGCGCGCACAGTAGCGCCAGCATCGCGGATTCCGGCCACACTGTTTCCATAGCAACTGTGGCACCCGCTGCCCAGACCCTGGAGGACCCACAAGGTCAGAGGTCATCTCTGTGGCAACATAAACTTCCCGCGTTATGGCGGCTCGGACGGGCCGCTTCCGCCGCATTGCGCCGCGTATGGCAGGCACTCGGAGGCGGAAAGTGCGCTTTGGGGCTGGACCCCGGCCTACGGGCCGCGCACCCAGAGGAAGACCACGCCTCGCCTTCGTATCCCCTCTCTTAAGGGCTCAACGGGGCAGACTCCGAATGCTCTTCGGCCAGATCCCCTAAAGGTTCGACCCTCTGAGCCGCAGAGATGGCCAGCTCTGGGCTTGCAGAAAACAAATGATGACAGCTGCTCTGGAAAGCGGGGGCCCTTCCCCAAGCCGAGCATCTGCCAAACCTCGTCCTTGACACAAACTCCGCGCCTCCCAGCCCCTGGCCACAGTGGCCCAGCGCCCTCCACCTTTGACAGTGGCTCCGGAAAGGAGAAAGCTAAATAGATCTGTGTGGTGTAGGGAAGTGCAAGGAGCTACCAAGTTTGGGGATGACTGCTTCAAAACTAAAACAAACAACCAAAAAAACAGAAGATCTTAAAGGAGGGGGCACCTCCTTTCAAAGCAACTGGAACTAGAGGCCTCTTTAGGTGCTGTCCGCTCAAGAACAAAGACATGCGACAAGGGAAGGACCCAGGTACCATCTTCAGAGAAAGGAGTACATAACAGAAAAGACACTCCGCTGTTCTTGCGGAATGTCTTTCTTTATAAGAAGAAAAAGACAGAAACAAAAATGAATAAGAAGGAACCTACTGGTGCCCTAAAATTTGCTATGTAAGGGCTGAAAGTGCCAAAAGCAAAGTTAACTTTCTCAGAGAATTATACTTCCCCCTAATGATTCATTTAATGAAAAATGTATTTAAAATCTGTGTTGTAACTAGAATTTTAGTCAGGGGACAATGATAAAGGCCATAGTGCCCAACAATTGTCAGGTGACTTTCTTAGCTAGTGTTAGTAGACAAACAAGGACTTCAATGTTCCTTGCAAAACACATCTGTGTTAGGCCTCCTTTTTGCCTTCATGTTTAGGAAGGCCTTAAACATTTCTCCTTTAACCTTCCCTTGCCTTCATCAGCCTACCTTTTACATTCTGACCAAAGCAGAAAATTAACTTGTAGCCCCTACAGAAATATACAGGAAAAAACATCAGGACACATTTGGTCCTCAAAAGCTACAGAGGCACATAGAGGAACTGAGAAGTCTCTCTCAGAAAATTCCCTGCCTTTCAGGGCTCAGGTTCAACTCATAACTAAATCTGCTAATCTGCTATGGCACACAAACTAAAACCCTATGGAACACCACACAAATTATGGTGCTGGGCACGTAGATGTATCAGTAAGTGTTTCCCTAACCCACAGTCCCTCCCAGAAATGGTGCTAACTTGAGCTCAAACATTTTATAAATAATATAGGCACAATGTAATGCTTGAAATACACCATTCAAACATCCCAACTGTTTTCCCTTAAAGCATAAAAAACAATTTTGAATACAGTAAATGCTTCCATTTTGAGACATCTATACAGTACTTATAGAAACCTTACGAGTGTCTTGAAAAAGTTACAATGCCAAGTTATGCAAAGGAGTGAAAACTAGTTGTCCTTGTTACCCTATATATTAATATAACAACACTTCATATTAAGTCCCCCCTGTTTTTGTTGCTAAAACACAGAAGACTGGGTTTGACCATTTTTAAGGGGATGGTTTTATGCATGAGAAGTAATACATAGTATAGAATTAGTTTTAGCACTTTCTAAAAGCAATGCATCATTTGAATGAATGTCATGGATGCTGTCTCAGATGAGAACAGGCTAGAAATGGGTATAGTCACAGTCATCTTCATGAAAACCAAGTTTAGATTATCGTGTGCTGGATTTCAAACTTATTAACTTGGATATAAATTTCAAATACTTGGAAACCTATCTAAAATTCTACCCTTTGGTTCATGGAGTGGCACTGTTCTACGAACTTATTTTGCTACTTCAATAACTTAAGCTTCCTGTATGGAGTCCAAGACCAACTCATGCTACATGGAATCCCACTCTAGAGACAAGCATGTTAGAAGAGGAACCTTACACCTGTATAGCCAGGCAGTCTGAATTTGATGTCTCCATCTGATATTTACTCAGAGTTTAAATGATACTTACTCTGAGTTTAAAACCTGAGGTTGTGGCCCATTTGTGGCTCACACCCGCCCCAAGGAACCTGGGCAGGCAGGCTGAGAAGGAGGAGTAGAAAAAATGCTTACTCCTTTTCCTTCCCTTTCTTCCTATGTACCCACTTCTAAATGCTACAACAGCACTTAAATGTAAAGAAAGTCATTTTAAAAGAATAACGTACATTTAAATGAATAACAGTGACATTCTAGGTATTTTGGCATTTAGCTTAATAAAAGGCAAATGTGCACTGAAAGACAACAAAACAAGTAGGAAATAGAAAAAGTGCTAATGAATCCTACCAAGCCATGCTTGTTTCAGCTCAGTTATATTGTAGAAAGGGAGACTGAGTTCAGAAAAGGAAACACTCAGGGCCTGGAGTGTGTGCAATTTTCTAAATATGCTCTGCAGAAGTAAGTCTAGAGCATCTGCTTCCTACCCTCCTTGCTATTAACACTAGTACTCAAAATTAACTTCTATTACAACATACCTTAAAATCTGTGGTTTCCAAAATCCTATCCATGGGAGTGTGAAGGTCTTGTGTGTGTAGTTGAGTGAATGTGTTTATTGGAGAGTTAGTAATTCCTTTGCTTGTCGTACATTATGTGTGTCTGAGAGCCATCCATGACATGACATTAGTATTTATCTTTATTGTGGACTTTTTCTTTTCCAATTGCTGTCTTTCCTTAGAAGCTGTCACTTAAAGTTCAATGACCTGGATTATTTCTCCAGCTGGCCTGAGATACACACTGTCCAGTCCAAAGTATTGTTTGTGGTTAAAAAAAAAAAAAAAAAGTCAAGTTTTTCTCTAAGCACAGTGTCTTAGACTGACTATTCCCTATTTAACAACTTGCCTAAAATACAGTCACCTTGCATGACTCATGCAGTGAAAGTTGAAGCAGGTAACATTTATTCTAAGCATATAGCTATTACTCTCCAAGAAAAGTAGGAGAAAGTAAGATATTTTAAGTGTGTATGTGTTTTCTTATAATAGGTATATTATGAGATATTGTTTGTTTTTCTTGAAAATAGTAAATTTATATCCAGGATTTCTAAGTTATTGCAATTTATTTTTAAAAGCATATATTGTACAAATATAATCTTCATGTTTTATGTAAAAACAACTACAAAAAACTAATGAACACCTCTTATTTAAATATTAATAACTTTTAGGTAAATGAATAACTTTACCCCTTTTAAGTTCCTTGTCCTATTATCTGCTTATTTTTACACCAACCTGACAGCAGTGCTCTAAAATTCCTCCCAGGAACCCTTAACTGAATTACCTACACTTGTGGACAATTTAAAGAATTGGGAATAATCAGTACATTATTTTATAACTTGCAAAGATTAGGGAGAAAAACAATCTGATAGGACATCTTTGCACCAAATTAATGATCTTAGTACTGAAATTTGGTAGTATTCTGCCAAGTGTCTTCATTTGAAACCAGTTAAATTGTCTTCTTTTTTGATTTAAGATAACATAATAGGTAGTAGTCAATCTGTTCCATTTGGATTTAATAGTCAAGAGGATTTTAGTCTTTGTTTTATTTTAATTACCCAATTAACTTCTTAGTTGTACTGCTATCTTGGGATCAAAAACCTGCAAATGACTTTAAACTTCATGTTAACAGAGGAGAATGGAACTCACCAACTACAAAACACTGAACGGGAATGGCGAAGCATGAGTTTGCTTGAAGCTGAAAAGCAAAACCTTTTAGACAGTGAGATGAATTATGCGACACACTGATGTCCCCTTTTAAAAATAATTTACAAAATGTTCCAAATACCAGGTTGAAAGTCTAACCCCTATCCACCTAAGACTAAACTATACTATTGAAATCATTAGTGATGTTGTTAGCACACTTTTAGTTAACCCATCAGTTTACACACAATCACTTTAGCATTCATAAGCTGCAAAATAAATTGCTCTGAAAATAATTTGTCATTTGTTTGACACCTTCCAAAATGCCTTGGAAGAAGAAGAAGAAAAAAAAAAAAAAATATATATATATATATATATATATATATTTCAGAGAGATGAAAGTTTGTGTGGGGTGGACGGGAGTGTAGTAAGAAGATCTTGCAGTGAGTATTGGGGAAATTAGTGTTTCCAGTAAAACTGTTTACAAAAAAAAAAAAGTTATAAAGACCAGTAAGGAAACTTACTATTCCATGCTGAAATATTTCCCACTCTCCACTACTATGGAGGACTTCAAGGTTCAAATGACCCAGTCTTTAAAAAAAAATAAAATGCTTCCATAGTATTTCTTTCTCAGAGGGGACAAATCTTCTCAGAGAAGGGCTCAAGAAGGCTTCAGAAGCCAGTATGTTTACCGCGTGAAGGAGGAGCCCTCCCCTCCCAACCACGGCCCTTGGCTTGTCCCGGTTGGGGAAGTCTAGCCTAAAAGGTCTTCACATTAACCTGGGAGGCAGCAGCGCTGCAGATCTGGGCCTGATCGAGGGATCCGCACGTGCTGGGGTGCGTGCGCCTCGCCGCTGAGTGAAAAATGCGGGTGGAAGGTGCCCACACTGCTTTCTCTGCGGATAACGGTCAGGATGGTGGTCTCATCTCAGAGTTGCTAAGTGCCAAAGAGTTGAGAAGGGTAAAAGGACAGGAGACGGAGGAGGAGGGAAGGCTGGAGGGCAGGCACAGAGTGGGACAAAGAGGGGATGGAGAGCTCCGGGACAGAGGCACTCAGCCCACTGCAGCACCGCTCCCCGGGCAGCCAGAGGCAACACCCAGAGCCTCCAGAACCCCCCACACTTCCCCACTGGGGGCTCGTGCCCAGGCGTCCTCCGCCAGCACGCGGGCATCTGCCCTCCGGGGCAGTGGAAGAACTCCCAGTTTGGCTCCTGCGGCAGCTGTAGGAGCCGCACAGGGTGCTCAGCCTCCACCCCCAGCACCTTCCTCCCCGCCCACCCGCGCGTCCTCCTCCTCTCGCACTGGCAGCCGCCCCAGCTACCCTGCAATCGCTGCGCTCCGAGCAGCGGCAGCAGCCACTTGCTGCCCCACAGCTGGGACTTCGGTGCCAGCGCAGCCCCCTGCGGAGCCCCAGGTGTCAGGGCGGCGGTGGCGAGCCATGGGCTACTTCTCCGCAGTGCCAGCATCGGGAGCCTCCAGCGCCCCGGCTGCCACTGCAGGGCAGCCCGGCCCGCGCCCCGCCCGCCCCCACGCTGGCCCCAGACACCAACACCGGGCCCCGGGTTCCTCCCCAGTCTGAACTGAGCCGGGCGACGCCACACACCCCCGCTGCCTGGCGCACGCGGCTCGGGACCCGCTGAACCCAGCTTCCCGCCGGCGCGCCGCCGCCACCACGCAGCCTTCCGGCCTGGCCTCCCTGGTCCCTCGCCCACAGCTCCGCGGCCGCCCCCTAACGCCTCAGATTAAGATACTGGAAAGTGAATCCTGGGACCCAACTCCCAGAATCACCTGCATTTGCATTTCTTATGTAATGCACTGCAAGTTTCCTAGTTGGAGCCCTCTGGAATGAGGGCGCATGAACACCAAGAGGCTGAAGCAGGGACCCACGACAGGGCTCATCCCACCCTTGGGACCCGGACGCAAGGCTTTGATGCTGCCCTGTAAGCGAGAGGGGGCGTAATTGCTTATATCAGAGGGGCCGGACTCGTCTTCTCGGTCTGGGGTTCCCCCCAGGCGTACGCCCTGCACAACTACTCCCAGTGGCAGGAGGTGTCGGAGGCAGACTGTGGAACGAGTTAATACTCCAGCACCGCGAGCAGACGGGGGAGGAGGCGGGGGCTGGCGGAGGAGCCGCGAGGGACCGGGCCTCCTTCACTTCGGATAGAGGTGATGGGGTGGCGGATATTGTGCAAGCTAATCAGAAAGTCTCGAGCAGGTTCTAGGCACCAAGCTAGGTCCCTGAACCTGCAGCAGAAGTAAGGAGAGCTCGCGGTTCTTTTTCCTACTAACTACAGAAGCTCCGTTTGCCTCTGGCAGAACCTTGAGCCATAGCCCTTCACTATTCCACCAAACATCGGCAAACAAATACATTAAAAAAAAAAAAAAAGAAAGAAAGAAAAGTTTCCTCCGCCCTGTTAGTGATGGAGTGTCACACAGCCAAGAGAAGCTGATAATGGTTTGGGGCTCACAGACGCCGATCCAGCTGTTACTTGTTTATCCACGCAACACCTCTATATGCAACACTGTCCTGGCTCCTTTTCTGTTTCCCCTGCCTTCCTGCATAGCAGAACTGCAGATCTAGCTCAGTGAGCAACAGACAGGTTATTATGAGGAAAAACATAACATGATGCATGTTTTGCTTACCAGTTGGATTCTTGTTTTTCTTAAGACTCTTGCCACAAAGACACTGCAGCATATGCGTTCCTTTGCTGAAAATGTTCCAAAGAAACCACATTGATTTGGGCGAAAAGCAATCCAGCAGCTTAGACACCCTGAGAAAGAAGAGATCCTTGTGGTTGCATAATAATAATTTGAAATCAGTTCTCCTGAAGAGGGGCACCGGTTTTACCATAGGAAAAACGATAATATTCCGGATCTTCTCCCAGTTTTTTCCCCTCACGTGGTGTATTTCTTTGAGACTTCTCAGTGATTGTTTTTTTTCGGCCAGGGTGAATGATTTATCCTTCTTGATCACCACTGGATTATTACCAAAGGGTTGGGGGAAAAATCCTTTTTCAGCATGAAGCCAAACAAAAAAGCAGAGAAATCCCAAATGAGACCAGAACTAATCAGGGAGAACAGTAATGCACAAAAGATCGCCAAAGAGAAAACCATAGCCTTTTACTTGATCGCTATGAGGATGGGTGGGTCTGCAGAAGGCAAAGCAGGATTCATCTCAGTGAAAGAAGACTGCCATTGTGTAGCCCCTAGGAGAGAAGGAGGAAAAAAAAAAGAAAGAAAGAAAGAAGAAAAAAAAAAAAAAAAACACCAACACACACACTCACACACCAATACCACCTCCGATATCGAGTCTGACAGCCGAAGACACAGCCTCCCTTCTCCCAGTGTCGATTTTTCTAAAGAATCAATCGCCAGTGTCCAGTGGGGTCGGATTGAACCTGCAGTTCTCAGTCACCACGAAGAAAAGACGCCAATCCAGGTGCCCCCTCCCCTGTCAGGCCAGTAGTAGGTAGGGAGCGCCACAGATCCTCTCGCTCCTTTCTCTCACTCTCCCAGTTTCCAGCAGGGGTGAGCATGAGGAAAAGCTCCCCTCCGGATTCCTCGCCCAGCCTCGGATGTGAGTTACAGGCATTAGAGAGAGGAGGAGGAGGAGTTGAAGTTTGCATTGAAAAGACTGGCTTTCCATGACGTAGCCACGTGCTTTCAGACCCGTCACCAGTGAGATGCTTCAGCCCGCCCGGGGAGGGCAGTGTCACTGCAGTGTCTCGGCACTGGCCCCTCTTGAAGTCCCCACCGCCTGCGCCTGGCCCCAGCCCTGGCCCCTGCCCTCCTCTGCCCAGCATGACTTAGCTGGCTGGTTGTTCTGGGAGCCATCTAACAGAGCCTTCTGTTGAAAGTGAATTTGGGAAAGGAAAATTAACCATTATCATTAGTAAACCTTAAACAATACACAGGGGGTGGGGGTGGGGGTGGGGGTGGGGGTGGGGCGTTTAAGGAGAAACAATTTAATACTACTACTCTTCATAACCAAAATTAGTCTCACGTTACATTTTCAAACTCAGCATCTGAAACATTAAGGAAAACTCGAGTTTCTTTAGTTTTTATTACTGGAATCCTACTTAAAATGCTTTTCAGAAAATATGAACTGGGTATATGACAAATATGTACGTGCAGAAACAGCCTGTTAAAAGGGCAACCACTGAAATTCAAGTGGGAAGATCTGTTTTGGTGGGTTGGGTCATGTGTATATGGGAAAATGTATGTCTTTTCTAGACAGACAACTCATTATTTCAAGTACAAATTTTTGTGCGGACAGCACTCTGCTTAAATCATGCCCTAATTCATTGCTTGTTTCTGTACCCAGTAATTGAACTAACATTAAATTCACCCTTATTCACTTCTCACCTACACTGATATACAAACTTGTCACTGACCACCAAAATATAACCTAACAAATTGAGCAAATTTTCCATTTCACCAAGATATAATCCAGCTTCCCACTTTCCCAGAAAATCAAAAGATTTAGGGCAGAGTTGTTGATTTATTTTATTATATTTAGGAAAAGGCTATATACAAAAATAGTACAAAGTATTACAAAGAACAATACAACAAACTCCAGTTTACTTGTCACTCAAAATTAATAAATGTCAGCATTTCATTTTTGTGAACTGAGGATTTTGGAAAAGTAAAACTGACCATTCTGACTCTTGTTAGGTAATGAATTAAAGTCATGTCAGCTTATTTCCATTCTTATTTTAAAATGGACATAAAAATTTAAGTTTAATTTTAAAATATATATTTAAAACTCCTTTAATTTCAAATAAATAAAATTGCCTCTCTGCATGATATGTCAAACTATGTTATAAACAAATAGATGCAGATTTATATTGTTAAGTCTTGATAGAAAAAATTGATTTATAAAAAAATTTACTCTTTGATTATCAGTTATCAAAAAATGAAAATGTAATAACTTCTCCACTGCTAGAGTTTTCTAACATTTAGGAGGTGTTTTGAGATGCCAAACTTTGCATCCAATATCTGGAATTCTTTGAGAAACATCAGTCAATTTTAGGTAAGGTAGAAAAGGAATATAAAACAAGTAATTCTATTAAAGTTAAGAAACCAGAAAGTAAAATAGTGATGGCCTCAATGTGCCAAAAGAATCGTGTCATACAGCTAAAGTAATTATCATGAGTAACTGAAGTCTAAATAAAGTTTGGAAAAAGAGGAGGGACTGCTAAGATTTTATGAATTTAATGACAAATGACTTAAGAGAGGCAGATTGGGAAAAAATGAAGAGTAGAATTCTTTTCTGAAAGAGTAAAACTGGGATAGCGTTGCCAAATAATTACGAAAGAATTTTGGTTTTGATGTCAATCAATGCAGAGCAGATACCATACACTGCTTCCATCACATTCTGGTGTTCTGTTTGCAGAGAGAGGGGTGTCCAGAATATCCCAATATGTCACCACAGGATGTATGCCAGAGAAACAGTTAGATCAAAACTATTCTCCATCAAGATCTTCTGAATGGTCACAGCTCTGAGCTTCCATAAAACCTCGCTGAGTTCCCTGGGATATTTCACAAGTAGAGTAAAATCTGGGGAGACGTTCGTTCTGTAATTATTGGATCTTTTTGTATGCTAAGTTTGTATAGAGTATTTCTCAAACACGCTTGTCTTGCATTTCCAAATTGGTCTTTCTTCTCTACATTGTGAATTTGATCCCTATTACAATAAAGAATGACTGCCAGAAAGCTATGGGTTGTTTATTTTATATTGGTGGAAAATGTACTACTTCCTTGTCCTGTGACTTAAGGAGCAATATAAAAGGTAATTAACTGTGACACTATTTATTGAGATTCTATTATTCTAAGCATTGTATTAGTTGCTTCTCATCTTTTATGCTATTTAATTGAAAGGGAAATCTTCTATTACAATGAAAGACATTTCTATAATTCTTTTCTATATTAACTTATATAGGCTACTTTCACATTATTAAACAAACAAAAATACCAAATACTTTTGTCTAGAAGAGATGACCTAACACTGACTGGAGTTACCTTTCTCCAAAGAATTTGTAATTTCTGAAGAGCTCCAATTGACCCAATTCAATTATTCAATCACTATTTATTGAGCATCTACCCTGTGAAAATAATTGCACAAGATTCCATGCTGCATGCTAACCCCTAACATTAAACCAGGTTTGCAGTTACACAATAAAAAGGACCAAAGTGGTCCAAGAGTCAACCCAGGTTTCTAGGGGCCTCCAATTTAGAGACGATCCAAAGATATTTCACTGACCTGAGTTCAGATCATTACTTAAGCTTTTTTTTTGGAAGACATCAAGATGTTCCCTTACCCTTTACCATGCTACATTCAAATTAATATTGAATGACAAAAAGAAAAGAAAAGAAAGCTTTTAGAAAGTAAATTTAAGCTTTAAAATGTATGTGAGTAAAGATAGGATAATGAAAATTTTATGGTAACTGTAAGAATTAATAAATAGTAAAATATGTAGTAATACATAGATAGAAACAAATCTTAAGACCATATTTTCATAAGACTAAAATAGAATAAACCCAGTACTCATAATCAAGTTCATTTAAAATTTAAACTTACCTTCAGCCATATCATAATAAATAGACTTAAAAGTAAGTGTAATGACCAGAATTTTAGGTCACAATACAGCATAAATTCTATTTTAATATAGGACATGTGGACTTCTATGAGATTATCAAGTCTCTGTAACTATTTTAGCATGCTTTTCCTAATTATTCCCGTCATTCTTCTACTTCATTCTCCTTTTTTGAAATAAAACCACACCCCCACAACAGTTTTGGAGGGGCACATGGGTACCCAGATAATTCCCAGCCATCACTGCAGATAAGTATGGTCATGTGACTAGATTCTGACCAATGAAATGTGAGCAAAAGTGACAAGTTCAACTTCGTGGTCACATTCTTCAAAGGAAGTTATTTGTCCCACTTCTCTCTTTTGTCCTTTCTGTGAGTTGAAAGCAATGGTGTGAGCAGCTTTGGACAGGAATAACAGGAACTCAGCCCAAAAATGAAGAACCAAGGTAAAAGAAACTAGGAAGTTTGAAAAGAGCTACCAACTTATCCTGGACTGCCCACCTACCTCCACACTGTTAGAGGACAGAGAAAAAAGCTTTTATTTTGTTTGAGCCACTGTATTTTTGTGTGAATTTGCTATAGCAACTTAACTTCTTACTATCTTATGGATTGGTCTGGTATTAATGACAACACACATATTTGAGTTATTTACTTCTATTAAAACAAGAAAAACAACACAGGTACATCATATATAACCTCTGGCTTTATTCAGTCTGACACTCTCTTTTCCATTCACTTTAGCAGCTACTAATCTCTCAGCTGCCTCTTACAAACCACTCTTACTTATTCTCTCTACCAGTGCCAACATCCCATTGTCAGATCTTACTTCCCTTTGTCTCCTCTGTCCTGCTACCTTACCTGCCCATCAAGTGTAACCTGTGACTGTTTAGAGCTTATAACCGTGACAATGAGACCTTGAGCACTAAAGGGGAAGGAAAGAAAGAAAAGTGATTGAAAGAAAGGGTTGGTCAGAAAGAGATAAAGAAAACCAACATGTAAATGTGGCTTCGGTGTCTAATTTTACCTTGTAAATCTTTTTCAAAAAGATTGTGAATTTTGTGTTTTGCACACTTACTCCTTCTCTAGTGTGAGTGTTAAGAATTATAATACTTTTAAAAAAATATTTACTTCATTGTTTTTGACACAGAGAGACACAGGGACAGAGAGATGGAGAGAAGAGGGAGGGCCCAGAGCAGTCTCTGTAGTTGTACATCAGGTTTTTTGTTTGTTTGGTTGGCTTTTTTTACATAGTTTCATGCCACACAGGTGGGTGGGGGCTGCACAGGGCAGAAACTGTGCTGGGGCCTTCCACCTGGGAGGCATGCTCCCTCAAGTGGGGTGCCAAACCAGGGGCCTCCCACATGGGATGCTCACGACAGTGAGAACCAAAATGGGGGCACACCCCCGTTCAGCATATGGCTCCGCACAGGCCGGGGCAGGACTCAATCCTTGGACCCTGCTGCTGCAAAGGAAGCCCTCAACCTGTTGAGGCAACCCAGCATCTCCTTATTACACTTTTTAAGAAGTAATTCTACTGCTTGTTACCATTTTCTTCCTCTTCTCATATTTCACTGACTCATGGCATAGAAAACCTCTGCTTCTTCCTCCTGGAGGGAATAGTCTAGAAAGGTAACTCCAGTCCTTTTTTCTGCCTCTTCCCAAATTCTCAATGAAGAAATAATGACTTAAGTGAGTAGCTCCTCCTTCTCTCTCTCTTTCTTTGGGTCTGCTTGTGCCCAGGCAATTGTGCCCCGTCCCGCGGGGCACGACAACACGGCCCGAGGGGGAACCTATGAAGGACAAGAGACAGGAGACACAAAGAAATGGAGGCAAGACAGGATTCTGATTAAGCCTCAAAACTTTATTTCGGCTACAGCGGCATATATACTGTAGGGACAAAGGAGGGCAGGGCTATCTGTTTGGCGGGGTATATGTCAAAAGGTGATTGGTTGGGATAAGTGGCAGTTTAAGATTGGCGGAGGATTGGAGGGCTCTAGCGAGTAGTTTAAGCGAGGGAGGGGCAGGAGTCATAGGGGAAAGGTCACTGAGCAGAAAGCTTTTAGCTCCAGGCCAAACCGCAGGGGATGTATGTGACTTCTGAACTGGTACTCTTTTGGGGAAGTCAAAGTTCTTAGAAATGGAGTTTTCTTTGTTAACCTGGATGGTCCCCAACATCTGCTTGCCTGAAAAAAATTTTCAGACTTCAGTTCCTCTCTGCAAGAAGCATTGGGTCAGCCTTGGAGCCTATGGCCTATCTTCTAGAGGCAGGTCTAGAAACAAATCTCTTTCCGAACTATGTATGTATGTATGTGTGTATGTATACATGTATGTAGGCTTGTAGCAGACATCATCAGTGCCTCACATATATATATCCCTTTCATCCTACCATATCATTTTGCTCTGGCTGACTTCCAGCTTCCAGTATCCTCCTCTCTGTACCCCAGGGACTGTTGTCCAAACCCCTGAAGGCCCCTCTCTGTCCAGGCACTCACAGAAGAGCCTGGGAATTAGAACTCCCTCGGGGAATTTCTCCACAAGTAAATACCTCAGCTCCCTTACCTCCTTGGGAGGGATAAAGATGAGGCACATGTTTTATATCCTTTCCCAAATCTTTTTGTGGGATTAAGTGTCTCCCACTGAAATAGTTGTTTTATCAACACACTGTTGGTCTTCTCCCTTTCCCTATATGCATTCCCCACTCATCTACTACATTCTCTCCCAAGTGAACCACTTGTACTAGAATCATCATTCTCTGTGGAAAACTCAAACCAAGACAGGGTTGAAAAGAGAAGGCATGGGTTCTGAATAAACATGCTTTCTTTCCAGGTTCACGCTCTCCCATGAACGGTTATTGCAATTTTCAGATGTAGAGGAAGTATTTAGGGAGACCAATTCTTCTCCACATGTCAAATTTTATCCTCCAAAACAACTTTATCAGTAATAAAACTAATATTGTTTTATTATTTCCATCTTTCAAACTTGTATGGTCATATTGCTCAATTGAATCTGAACTCAGAAGTGGGGGAGAATAGGCAAAATTCATTATCAAGTATTAAGATCGCCAAATACTAGAAAATAATATAAGAAATAAATTTCCCCTTTTACTTACTATATTCAGAGTATAGTAATAAAACACTGAGGAACCTACCAGGAGATAAGGGCAAAAATAGATGAATTCCCTTGAGTCCTTAGAAGTATGAGCTTCTCCTGAGAAAATGCCACAAGGCTTCCTTTCTCACTTAAGTGAACTTTATCTCAGCCATATAGACATTCCTAACAGTAAAGCCCCCATTCCCTGCACAGTCCAGAGGACTCTTATTTGCATCCTCTGCGGCAGATGGAATCGGCACTAAACAATTCGAGGACCTGTGCAGCATTCCCCATTGTATCTATGTCTCTAGACTTTATAACCTATGCCTCCTATTAATAAACACATGAAACCTTCTTTAATGTGATTCAAATTTTAATATAAATTAAATCTCTTGGCTAAAATCAAATCAAAGCAATGATAACTTTTTACAGGCTACTTCAAGATACATTCTACTATCTCCCCATTAACCCAAACAGTTGTTATACCTATTCTAGGGAATTATGCTACTGGTTCAAAAACATTGATGTGTATGATTTGAAGTGTTCTAAAGGGAAACTATATTTTCTGAAAATAGAATTCTTACAGAACAGAATTCATGGACTGCTCCTTAATATCTATAACTATTGAATAGGACAACTTTGGATATTTTTAATTTATCATTTGAATTTAGAGTGGAGGAATTCGCCCACTGAAATTTCTCAATGTGGGGAGAGATATGTACACTCCAAATTTTAGAATATTATTTATCCTGGACTATAGTTTGCTTTCTAAAATTTGGGTAATTGAGGAATAATAATAACATTAATGAATATGTGCCTAAATAGAAGAGGTACATCCCGCTGTATGATGAATTGTCTGTGACCAACTGAGCACCACCAGTGCCCCACCCCAAATTTGCCTGAAGAAGCCAGGAATAGTTTCTGAAGGATAGTCAGAAAGAATATCTTTTCTGTGGCTCCAGGTTAGCTCTCTCCAATGAAAGGCCATCAAATGAAATTTGTGAGGAGGAAAGATTGAAAAGTCCATTCTCTGAAGGCAATTGTCTGTAAATGTTTGATGCACAGTAGATTCTTGGTGCATTCTTGAGTACTACATCTTTCCTAAGAATCAGGGCAGCATCCCAATTAACTTTGAGAGTGCCCACTTCCGGTGCTTCAGGATGAGATCATAGACAATAGTTGACCTGACTTTCATTCCCAGCATTAATAAGTATTCAAAGTCCCCAATTGCCATATTATTATGCTTTGAGATCAGAATACACCAAATGGCTTCAGTTTTCCTGACTTTTCCCAGATGGATACACTTTATTTTCTCTGCCTAGGTTCCAAGCCATTAAAGGCACCTGGTACCTCATTGATAAAAAACTTTTAAGAGTTTGTGTTAATTTACTTGATAACCTAAACATCCAGTATGACAATTAGACCTCAAGCCAGTACCCATATGTTTTATCACACACTGTTAAATGTATAAGCAGAGATTATTTCTCCCTATAAGTATCTGCTGATTATTCCACTTAACATGGACTTCCAGCAGGCCACTTTTAATGAAAGTCGGGTTGAGTCTGGAGTACCTTTCACTTTGAGTTGAATGGAAATGACTTGGTTGGGTTATTTTTCATATTTTCTTAAGAAGAGCTTTATAAAATCAAATTCAATTCAATTCACACATAAGAAAATACATGGAATTATTTTGCTTGTATATCAAAATTCCCTGTCATTAAGTTAAAAATTTACTTTGATAAAGGAATTCAGAAAAATTAATGTAAAAATTAAAATTCAAAAGTATCATATTCCAATATTTAGTTTATGATATGAATTTTTTTTAAATATCAACTCAGAATTTATATTCCAAAAAAATTAGCCAGCGTAATTCTGCTGAACCATAAATTTCCAGAGGTCAAAAATTAAAGCTATTTAATTTGCTTAATATAGTACCCTAATAATCTCAGATATATATATATGTTTAATTGTTCATATCTTGAAGTGTAATTTCCACATAAATTTATATTTTGGAAATCACATTATGAGAAAAAAAATCTCATTTTTTTATTTATGTCAACAGACATCCCCATGAACATTTATAATAGTGTAGATTTAAGTAAACATAATTGAATTGCTGTCTGTGCAGGTGTGAAAAATGTTTAAAATATTGGGTTTGAACATTGATTTGTTGTAATGCATTTTTGGCATCTGGACAATAATGCACTTTCACTTTATTACTTGTCTGAATGAGATAAACAACAGAATACACACATATGTATAATGGCTCAAGATAACCACTACTTGGTATTAACTTTGTTTTTATTAAGTAAGCATGACAATAAACAATACACAATTATTCAAGCATATCCAGGCTGATGGGTATTTTAGGTTACACTCAAGGAATTTACAATTTGGATATAGTTAAAATAAAAACATGCTAAAATAATATTTTAAGCTTGTTATCAACCACTTTCATTTCATCAATAGCTATAGTTCAAGCTCTAGCACAAATTAAGATTTATTTTTGTTTACTTTTCTTTTAACTTTTTAGATAGCACAGGCTTTATATAGACATTCACATGTTTTGGGATGTGTTTGTTTTAAATATTCATAAGTTGATTCTGGTATTATTACATTAAAGCAGGGGTTCCCAACCTTTTTATACACTAGGGCGCATTCTAAAATATTGGTAGGGCGGCAGGCACCAGCTATTTCTAAGGATATTTATTATTGAACAAGAATAAAAAATAATAAACAAAAATAATTTTAAAATAATAAATTTATTGTACAAATTATATACACACAAAGAAACATATATGCAAAACATAATACAAAGTAAATAAAAACACATGTATAATAAAATCATTTAAAAAAACATAAAAGAAAACATAAAAAAAACCAATCTGTCAGTGTGATCTTTGGCATTGCATTTCATTGGCCAATGCCTCATAATTAGGAGAGTATGACGACAATCCTGTTAGCAAACAATTATTAAGATGCTCATCGGTAAGTCGAGATCTATATTGTGATTTTATTAAATTCATGTTTGAAAACAAAGATTCGCATAAATACGTTGACCCGAAAAACATTTTGATTTTATATGCCGCTTTTTTAAAAAATGGGAACCTTTCTTTGTCGACTATGTTCCATAAGTCCTCTGATATTAAGAATTTTAGCAAAATATCGTTCTTAAAGTTCAAAATTTCTAACTCTAGTTCTTCTGCTTTCCCCTGAACAAGGTCTGCAATACATGCGGCTAGTTCTATTACATTTATTTGGCAAGTAAAAGGATTGATACAGAAGGAGACAATTGGCTCGATATTTGTAAACTGCAGAAATCTCTCTTCAAACTGTTTTTGAAGCACTTG
>PVKE010015135.1:0-27686 GCA_004027555.1 Craseonycteris thonglongyai
TCATGAGCCTATATCTCGAAAACTTAGTAAGTGATTTAAAAAATAAAAAATAGTTTTGAACATATATTTTACTTATCTACCCATACCTCGCTGGAATGCACCTTATACTGAAACACAGTGTATAAACATAGTATGCATTTCACACCCCTTCTTCCCCCTTAGACTATGCCTATGACAACAAGTCGATCGCAACACACTTCTAAGATAAAAAGTAGATCTTATATACAGAAAAGTTGGCCACCCCTGCTATATACAACTTCTTGAAAATGGCTGTCTCCTTACTGTTTTCCTCATTCCTGAATAAGATGAATTCCCAATAGCTCATGCTCTTTCATTTCTGCCCTGCTTCACATCCCCCACCCCTCATTCATTCTGTCTTGCTCCCTTTCTTGCTCTCCAGAGTCATAAAGAGTACTGAGAGAGAAGCACTAGATTCTAGGTAGAAACCAGGTCCCCTAAGGAAATGAATAGAGGTAGTTAACTGAAAGACTCCCATTAACATTTCCAGAAATCCAATTAGCCAACCAACTTTGTTAAAGTATCTAGTGAAAGCATCAACATTATAATGAAAGATGAAAATTGACTGAATTCATTTAACCTGAAGGTATTTAAGATGATCATTTTGTTGTTTTGAGGAAATTAAAATGACAAAAATTTCAATACAGAAATTAATATACGCAAAATGAATGAATACCTCAAATGAAATTTATTATCAGATTCTAATTAGGTCCTATATATCAGCATTCCCCAACCTTTTTGGCATCAGGGACTGGTTTCATAAAAGACAATTTTCCAGACTTGGTGGGGGTGGGACGTTTGGGATGATTCAAGCACATTACATTTAGTGTGCACTTTTATTAGTACATTGTAATATATACTGAAATAATTATACAACTCACCATAATGCAGAATCAGTGGGAGCCCTGAGCTTGTTTTCCTGCAACTAGATTGTCCCATCTGTGGGTGATGGGAGACAGTGACACCTGAAGTGTGTTGCTTCTGTCCAGTCCACTGCATAATCTCATTTTTTGGTTGCTATCACTGCAGAAAACCCTGCTTCACAAAGATAGGATGTTGGAAATGGAAGCAGGGTTTTCAGTGCTTTTGTGACTATCTCAGGATATTTCACCTTGACTTTAATCCAGAATGGACAGCGATCTGACATTGTCTCAAACATACTTTTAAGGCATTACCGCCTCAGCTCCACCTCAGATCATCAGGCATTAGATTCTCATAAGGAGCACACAACCTAGATCCCTCACATGCTCAGTTCACAACAGGGTTCATGTTCCTATGAGAATCTAATGCCACTGCTGATCTAACAGGAGGCGGAACTCAGATGGTAATGCAATCAATGGGGAGTGGCTGTAAATACAGATGAAGTTTCTGCTTACTTGCCCACTGCTCACCTCCTGCTATGCAGCATGGTTCCTAACAGGGCACGGACTGATACTGGTCCATGGCCTGAGGTTGGGGACCCCTGCTACATATACCACATACCCTTATATTTCCTATTGTCCCGAGATTAACAGACAAAAATACCGTATTTTCCGGCGTATAAGACGACCGGGCGTGTAAGACGACCCCCTAATTTTACAGTTAAAACATAGGTTTAGGCCTATATTCACTGTATAACACTACAGCCTCGGAAGTGAGGGGTAGTCTTATACAGCAAATATAGGCCTAAACTTATGTTTTAACTGTAAAATTAGGGGGTCGTCTTATACGCTGGAAAATACGGTAGTATTCTGGATGTGGCTAATATGTAAGCTGGAAGTCAGAGATCTAATTCCTTTTCATACATGCAAGTGACCCAGGAGTGAATCCTGGACTTGACACATATTAGCTACAAAATCTCTAGTGAATCATATAAGCTCTATGTAAAATGGAGATGTCACTTGCCCTATCCCCAAACTGAGAGGGTTTTTTAATGGACTAAATAATGGACTAAATAGGATAATGTACATGAAAAAAAAAATTGTAAGCTGAAATCTAAAATATAAGGACCTGGCATCAGTATCTAAAGTGAGGCAGGCATTCTAAAGAATGAGAGCAGCGTATATGCTGACATTAAAGGAAAAAAAGAAACATGTAAGATATATGAAGTGAAAATGTATCTGCATAACAGTATGTAGAATATGATCACTCACACACACACACAGAGGCAGACAGACTCTCCCTCCTTGACAAAACTTTAGTCAGACTCCTCTGAGCACTGTGTTCAACTAGGCCTTGACTTTGGTCCCCATTCTGTCTTTGGCCTGCTCAGTCCAGTTTTAGCAAGAATCCTGTTAAGTAAATTTACCAACAGTCTCCCCACCCTGAATATCTGATTGAGTTCCCATCCCCCACCTTTGATGTCTAAGTCTTTGGCCTGCCTTTAGCAAAAATCCTGTTAAGTCAGTTTAGCAAGACTCCCCCTACCTTTGATGTGTCTCCTCTTAGTAATTTTCCCTCCACTGACCCCCTCACCCTGTTCCTTGGCTATAAATCCCCGCCTTGTCCTTATTGTATTCAGAGCCTGACCTCTCTCCCCTATTGTAATAATTCTATTGCAGTAGTCTTAAATAAAGTCTCCCTTACTGTTTTAACAAGTGTCAGAACAATTTTTTCTTTAACAACACACACACCCACTTTTTCTTTTTAAGTGAAGCCAGATCTATTCCAGAGAGACAGGCTTCCGGGTATGAGATTCTTAAGAGAGTTCTTTTAAAAAAGAGTTCTGAAGAAAATTTATTTCTGAGTTTGGCCTCCTTTTATAAAAAACCTCCTCTGGTCTTTGATTTTTCCAGCCTCTGGAGGATTAAAATCAATTATTCCCATTTGCTTCTGAATGGAGCTCTTCAATTACAAAGGCTAAGAACAAGCTTGCCTAAACGACCATAGTACCAGTCCCCAGGAGAGGGGACCAAATGGGTCAGTGATTTCAAAGGTGAGTGGACTCTAGAAAATGTAGGAATTGCATAAAATGGTTATGTACATCTAGTTTAAGTGATGGTGATGTTAGGGAGCTGAATGAGTCAAAGGGGGGTCCAAATCCCAGCTATTCTACATCCTAAAACAATTCACAAATTTGTCCCTTCCTCTCCATTTCCAAAATCACCGCCTTACTCCTGAAATGATCTCAAAAATGATCTTGACTCTCTCCCTCCACAGACTACAAAAAATATCTACAATGTAATCACTAGTAACTTTCTAAAATTCATATCCAATCAGGTTTTTCTCCTAAGAGCTTTTGATGATTCTCTTATCCACAGGAAGAACTTCCTAGCCTGCCATGCAATAACAATCTTCCCAAGCTATGCCCAGTTATCTCAGCTCCACTATTCTCCACACTCCAAGCCATGTATATGCCATTTGTCTTTGTACTTGGTGTTCTCTCTGGGTTTCACTGCAACTTAATCTCTGAAATCTCAAACATCCTTCAAGGCCCCAATGAAATGCCACCCCACTTTCCAGCTGAATTAACTTTAATCACAGCTCTTTATAAACCTCTATTTATAACATTTGTAATGCTATGTTCCCTGTGTTTATAAAAAACTTGTTTCCTTCATCAGAAAATGACCTCCTCAAAGGCAGGGGCCTTGTTTTACTCATCTCTCAATCCCCAGTGCCTAAAACCATCTTGTCCAAAACTTAGACACAGTGAAAAGAAGGACAACTATGCCAGGCTGGAAGCAGGGCCTCCTGCCTCCCTGTGAAATGTTCTTTTCACCAAACCACACACTAGGATAAATCCTCTTTACTTCCTCATGTGACACTTGTCCCCAGCTCTCTCCTTTGATGATCTTCCCTGCCCTTCTCCCCTTACTTCTCTTCATGAAGTGACCTAACAATAGCCTTGAACATTCAGTCCAGCAACAGATAAATACTTGAATTGTTAAGGCTCAGAATCATTTTCCTAATGGACAAGTCTGTAACTCCTGGTGTGAGGGTTGAAAGGAAACTGGGATGAGTTTAATTCTCAGGTTTGCAAAGGAAGCCAGAACACTAAGAGGGGAACAGATGCACAGCAAGCAATCCCCCACCTGGGGCTAACCTTTGGACTGCTTGGCATCTAGTCCAAGGCCAAGACTTCTTATTCTAGTCTTTTACTCTGACCCAAAGACAGCCAGGATGCAAGTAACCATCCCCTTCTCAGAATCATTTTTCAAGTAACCTCCTCTCTGCTTTAGTTCTATGTAACCAAGGTGATTTCAAAAGTGGATTATTTCCTTTCTAAAAATCACAATCTGTTCTTAAAGAAAACATGGCAATTATTTCTGAAAATTTATACTTACAGGTTAGACAGATCAAATTTTGCTGCTTTAAGCTTTTCTGTTTAAACTAATTTTTAAAAGTCATTTCTCCGTAATTTAGTAAGCACTGTGGCCACTTAGTTGTAACTTCTGTTAGAGAAAATAGCTGAACAAGGCAGTTAGTTTGGAAAATTAAGAAAAAACCAAAACCAAAAATGTTGGCTTTAACCAAGTCCAGGTTTTCTCACTTTCTTGTCTCTATTTGTAATATGTTTAAATTTAGTTCAATCCCAAATCCAGTCTCAGGAGCTCTGCTGAGATCTGCATTTAATCTGCCCCCTAAATCTGCTCCACTTGCCAAATTCCTTTTCTGCTTTTTCCAAAAGGCACCTAGTACCCTGTCCTTGGAGTCTATCCAAAAATAAGCACTCATTTTGGATGACTAAGGACCTTGGCAAACAGCTGGCTAAAAAGAAAGCAATGCTATGTGTAGCATCTAAGAATAAGAGATGTGATCATGAAGGTTGTAAAGGAAACAGTTTCCCTCCCAAACTGGAAGGCTTTTCCACAAACAGCTTTGTGCTTCTCAAATTTTAAATGTTCAAGTCAAGGGGCAGCCATCTGCACAACCAAAATTCTATATGGGAAGAAAAAGAAAGCCCTATCATCTGCTGATGGCCTAGAAGAGTATGAATAAATCCTGAAGGTCTTTAATGAGCCTAATGTTGTCTTTCAGAGTATAATAGCTACAACAGAGTCTACTATGGGCTAATATTAGACACTTCATATAAATTAGCTCTAATTTGCATACTAAACAGTAAAATAAGAACTTGTATTTTATAAACTTTAACATGCTCAGAGAGATTAACAGAACACAGAACTACAGAGAGGTGAGCCATTTGCCAAGAACACACAGCTAGCACAGAGAGATAGCATGCAAATTTGTTCTTCCTGACCCCTAAATCTACATTACTCTATTTACCACCTATTTCAATCAGTAAGTAGTCTGGTAGACTGACATAATAGGTGGCTCATATAGTTGTCCCTCAGCATCCATGGGAGATTAGTTCCAGGATTCCCAAAGATACCAAAATCCATGGATGCTTAAATCCCTTATATAAAATGGCATAGTATTTGATAAAACCTACACACATCCTCTTGTATACTTTAAATCATTCCTAGATTACCTATAATATGTAACCCAATATAAATGCTATGTAAATAGATGTTATATATATTGTTTAGGATATTGATTAGAAAATAATAGTCTATACAGTAAACCATCCTAGGTTAAACTACGCAGTACACATCAGCAACAACGTAACTTTTTTTTTTTCCCCAAATATTTTCAATCTGCAGTTGGTTGAATCTGAAGACATGGTGGAATGACTGCATAGCCATTGTGTTAACAGTAAAATAATAAACTTTAAAGAGTCTAAAACAGCCCTGGGCAGACTTTTTCAGAGCAAGGGGTACTTCTCCAAGTGTTGTGGTCCACTAGCTATTTATTTTATTATTCAGGTTTTACCCCAAAATTGCCTGGTGGTCCACCAGTGGACCATAATTGATGTCTTACCCAGCCCTGGTCTAATGATACCTCCATGTCAGCTGCTAATACTTGTAATTTTGTATACACACATATGTAGCAATTACTGACAAAAATTTAGAGACTGATTTAAAGGCAAGACTTATTATGGCTCTAAAATATAATATGAACTAAAAATACTACATTCTAAATTGGTTCTCTGAAAAGATCAATACAACAGATAATCGTCTAGCTTTTTTTCTATCTAAGGAAAAAAAGACAAATTATTGCTATCAAAAATGAAAGACGAGGTGAAGCCGGAATGGCTCAGCAGGGTAAGCACTCGTTTTTGCAGCCCAGAGACAGAGGATCAAATCCCAGCCCCTGCCCGTGTGGACCCATATGCTGAACTGTAGTGTGCTCCCCATGTGGGAGGCCCCCCAGCCCATTCCCGACCTGGTTTCGAAACCATGTAGAAATCTGATGATGTACACCATGGAGACTGCTCTGGGCACTCCCCCTTCTCTGTCTGTCTCTGTCAAAAACAATAAAATAAATCTTAAAAAAAAAAAAAAAAAAGATAAGTCATTACTACTGATCCCATGAATTTTAAGGATAATAAAAGAATATTATGAACAATTCTATGTATAACTACCTGAAATGGGCTAATTTCTACCAAAACTCACAAAAGAAAAGCATCTGAATGGGCCAATAGCCATTAAGGAAATTGAATCAATTAAAAACCTTACAAAATGCAAATCAACAGGCCCAAATAGTTTCACTGGTGAATTCCACCAAACATTTAAAGAAGAAATGATATCAATCTCTTCCAGAAAATCGAAGCAGTGGGAACACTTCCTAACTCATCCTATGAGGTCAGCATTATCCTAATATCAAAATTAGACACAAGGAAAGCTGGGATGGCTCAGCAGGTTAAGCGCTCGCTTTGAAGCCCCGGGGACCAAGGATCAAATCCCGGCCACGACCCATGCGAACCCACATGCTGAACTGGGTGGGGTGTGCCCCCAGTTCAGTTCTTGCCAGGACCTATGTGGGAGGCTCTCGGCCCAGTTCCCGCCCTGCGCAGCCCTGTGCCCACCTGTGAAGTGAAACTATATGGAAAACTAACGTCAACTATGAAGACTGCTCTGGGCCCTCCCCCTTCTCTCTGTCTCTCTCTGTCTCTGTTTCTCTCTGTCAAAAATCAATAAAATAAATCTTAAAAAATAAAATAAAATTAGACACAGCCATAAGAAAGGAAAATTACAGAGCAATCTCTCTCATAATATAGGTGCAAAAATCTTCAACAAAAGACTAGCAAACTAAATACAATAATGTATATAAAGAAATATATACCATAACCAAGTGGGACTTATTTCACTTTATCAAACAAATTAATGTAATCCATCAAGTCAACAAGATAAAGAAAAATCATATGATCATATCGATATATGTGGACAAAACATTTGACGAAATTCAACACCTATTTATAACAAAAATCCTCAGAAAGCTAATAAAGAAGAGGAACTTCCTCAAGTTGATTAAAACAAACAAACAAAAAAAACACCTATAAAGAAAATTACAGCTAACATCTTATTCAATGGTGAGAAACTAGATGCTTTTACCCTAAGATAAGGAACAAGACAAAGATGTCTGTTCTTACCATTCCTATTGAACATCATACTGCAAGTCCTAGCTAATGCAAATGAAAAGAAAATAAATGTATTCAAATTTCGAGGAAAGAAATAAAACTGTCTTTGTTCACAGATAATAAGATTATCTATGTGGAAAATCCCTAAGAATCAACCGAAAAAACCTCCTGAACTAACATTGCTACAAAAGTCAACTGCTTTCCTATATACCAGCAATGAACAAATGGGAGTTTAAAATTAATAACATAATACCATTTCCATTATTTAACATCCCAAAATGAAGTACTTTAGTATAAAGCTAACAAATATAAACAAGATCTATATAAGTAAAACTCTTATAATGCAACAATAAGAAAACAAACAACACAGGAAAGATCAATATATAAAAATCTGCTGGATTTCTATACACTGATAACAAATATGTTAAAAAAGAAATTAAGAAAACAATCTCATTTACAATTGCATTAAAAAAATAAAATACCTCGTAATAATTTAACCAAGGAAATTAAAGACTTGTACACTGATGAAAGAAATTGAAAAAAACACAAAAAAATAGAAAGCTATTATGTGTTCATGGATTGGAAGATGTCCATATTACCCAAAGCAATCTACAAATTTAATGCAATCCTATCAAAAATCCAAAGGCATTCTTCACAGAAATACAACAATCCTAATATTTGTACGGACCACAAAAAGATTCCAAATAACCAAACCAATCTTGAGAAAGAAGAACAAAGCTGAAGGCATCACATCCCCTGATTTCAAACTATATTACAATGCTACAGTAATCAAAACAGTATGGTATTGGCATTAAAAGGCACAAAGATCAATGAAACAGAACAGAGAACCCATAAATAATATATAGTCAATAAACTTATGACAATAGAGCCAAGAATATACAATGGGAAAGGACAGTTGCTTCAATAAATGGTATTGGGAAATACGGACAGACACATGCAAAAGAATTAAACTGGACCCACCCCTATCTTACATCACACAAACAACTCACAATGGATTAAAGACTTGAATAAGTGGTAAACTTCTTGACATAGGTCTTGGAGATAATTTTTTTTTTAGATGTGACACCAAAAGACAACAAAAGAACAAAAGTGGGACTATATCAAACTTAAAATCTTCTATGCAGCAAAGGAAACCATCAACAAAATTAAAGACAACCTACCAAATGGGAGAAAATATTTGCAAATCATATATCTGATAAGGGGCTAATATCCAAAATATATAAGAGCTCATACAACTCAATAGCAAAAAAAACAAACAAACTGAATTAAAAATGGGCAGAAGATCTGAATGGACATTTTTCCAAAGACAAAACAAAAACAAAAAAACAAACCCCAAACACACTGAGATACCTCACACCTGTTAGAATGGCTATTATCAAAAAGATCAGAAATAACAAACGTTGTTGAGGATGTGGAGAAAGGGAACCCTCATGCACTGTTGGTGGGAATGTAAACTGGTACAACCACTATCAGATACATAATATTCAGAGACCCAGATGGCATGCCCTGGATATTCAATACTAGATTTTGACTTTTTTTCTTTAAAGTTAATAATATGGAAGTATGTAGGTAGGTTCCTCAAAAAATTAAAAACAGAACTACTTTGGGTATGCTGGGATAGCTCAGCAGGCTGAGCGTTTATCTTGTAGCCTGGGGGTCTGAGATTTGAGTCCCAGCCCGTGTGAACCCATATGCTAAACTGGAGTGTGCTTCCCGGTTTATGCGGGTGTGTCTCCCATGTGGGAGGCCCCTGGGCTCAACTCCCACCCGGCATGACCCCATGCCCACCTATGTGGAATGAAACTATGTCAAAAACTGATAACGTACAACTATGGGGACTGTTCTGGGCCCTCCTCCTTCTCTCTCTGTCTCACTTTCTCCATCAAAAACAATGAAATAAATCTTATAAAAACAGAACTACTGTATGACCTAGCAATTCCACTTTTGGGTACTTATCAAAAGAAAATGAAAACTTTAGTACACAAAGGTATATGCACCCCAATGTTCACTGCAGCACTACTCACGGTGGCCAAGTTTTGGAAACAACCAAAGTGTCCCTTGATAGATGACTGGATAAACAAGTTGTGGTACATTTACACAATGGAATATTATTCAGCAATAAGAAAAGATGAAATACTGCCATTTATGACAACATGGATGGACCTTGAGAACATCATATTTAACGAGATAAGTCAGACTGAAAAAATCAAGAACCGTATGACATCACTTATAGGTAGAATATAAAAACTGAAAGTAACAAACAAAAATTCATGGACACAGTCAATAGTTTAGTGGTACCTGAGGGTAAAGGGGATAGAGGTAGAGGATGAAGATGAGGACATCAATTATATGGTGATGGAATGAGAAATGACTCTGGGTGGTGAGCACATAAGGCAATACACAGATGATGTAATACAGAATTGTACACCTAGAACGTATGGTTTTTACCAACCATTGTCACCCCAATAAATTTAAAAATTACTTAAAAATAAAAGAAAATGGGGGGAGGCCGGGATGGCTCAGTGGGTTGAGTGCTCACTTTGCAGCCCTGGGGACTGAGGGTCAAGTCCTGGTCCTGGCCCATGGGGACCCATGTGCTGATCTGCAGTGTGCTTCCCATGAGGGAGGCCCCCAATTCGGTTCTCGCCCCCTCCCCCTGGGTTCAGCCTCTGGCTCAAGGGGGCGTGCCTGCCATTCAGGAGGCCCCCAGCTCAGTTCCCACCCTGCGTGGCCTCCATCCACCTATGTGCAATGAAACCATGTCGAAAACTGATGACATACAACTATGGAGACTGCTCTGGGCCGTCCCCGTCCCCCTTCTCTCTGTCTCTCTCTGTCTCTGTCAAAAACAATTTAAAAAAATGTATGTCTACACAAAAACCTATACACAAATGTCTACAGTTGCTTTATTCATAATTTCCAAACCTTGGAAGCAACCAAGATACCCTTTAATAGGTGAATGGATAATAAACTTTGGTACATCCACATAATAGAATATTATTCAACAGTATTACTCAGCAATAAAAGGAAATGAGCAATCAACTGAAAAAAGACATGGTAGAACCTAAAATGAATATTACTAAGTGAAAGAAGGTAGTCTGAGAAGGCTACCTACTTTCTGAGTCCAATTATACAAGCATAACATTCCAGTAAAAGCAAAACTATAGAGATCTGTGGTTCAGGGAGTGTAAAGGAAGGATGAACAGATGAAATACAGGGCATTTTTAGGTCAGTGAAACTACCCTGGTGAATATATAACATTATGCACTTGTCAAAACCCATAGAATGTACAACAAAGAGTGAATCCTAATGAACTTTAGTTAATAACATATTGATATTGGTCCATCAATTATTAAAACAAACATACTAAGCTACCTCCAAATGACTAAGAAAGAAAGTGAAACATACTAAACTGCAAAAATGGAAGGCAGCCATAGAGCTTAAAACCCCTCTGTTCGCAAATTTGTCAAGGTTACAACTAGAAGAATGTTACTCAGAATCTAATACTTGTATGCTACCTTATTAACCTCTGATAACCTATCACTTCTAACATCACAACCACCACACCAAGAACAGCTCCTGGAAATTCCGGTTCTCAACTCAGTTCCCTGACTACATACCAGTAGTGTACATGTGGTCAGTCCCATTCCCACCACAAGTCAGACCATGTTCCTCTCAGGTGTCCTGGCCAAGGTCACATGCTCTGCTGCTTTGTGACATCTCTGAAATGTCTTTAAAAAATAAGAAGCTGGGAAGCCGGGATGGCTCAGCAGGTTAAGTGCTCGCTTTGCAGCCCTGGGGACCCAGGATTGAGTTCCAGTCCCGGTCCTGGCCCATGCAGACCCATATGCTGAACTGGGGTGTGCTTCCTGTGCGGGAGAACCCCAGTTTGGTTCTTGACCCCCAGTTGGGCCCCTGGTTGGAGGGGGAGTGCCTCCCATATAGGAGGCCCTCAGCCAGTTCCCGCCCTGTGCGGCCCTCTGCCCACCTGTGTGGAACGAAACCATGTTGAAAAACTGATGACACAACTATGGCAACTGCTCTGGTCCCTCCCTCTTCTCTCTGTCTCTCTCTGTTTCTGTCAAAAACAGTAAGATAAATCTTTAAAATAAAAAGCAGCTGTCAATTTTAAGGGCAGACCAGTAATGTCAGGAGTGTTAAACATGAGAGAATATGGTATACCCATGCACAGATTAAAGAAGAAAAGCCACATGATGTTCATTTCACTGGGTATAAAATATCTGATGATTCAATACTCAGTAGTGATTTTTTTAAAAACTTGAAATAATGTCAATAATACATTTGGTGAAAAATAAAACAAGTTGCAGATTATATATAATAATAAAAATACAAATGGGGGGATGCTGGTATAGTTCAGCAGTTGAGTACTTGCCTTGCAATCACAAGGTCTGGGGTTTGATTCCCAACCCTGGCCCGTGCAACCCTATATGCTGAACTGCAGTGTGACTGGTAACTTGTCTGGATGGAACAGAGGCAAAGGTTCTTGCCTCCCATGAGGGAGGGCCCCAGTTCAGTCCCTGCTGTGTGTGGCCCCACATCCACCTGTGTTGAATGAAACCATGTCATAAGTAACTCATGATGTACAACTATGGAGACTGTTCTGGGCCTTCCCCTACTTCTCTCTCTCTCTCTCTCTCTCTTTCTCTCTCTTACCTTCTCTCAAACAATAAAATAAATCTTTTTTAAAAATGGAATAAATTTGTATAAGTATGGGGAAAAAATCTGAAAAACTATTCATAAAAGTGCTGGAGGGACTGAAGGAAGAGACACTACAGATTTTTATATTGACTCTTTCCATTGTCAGAATATATTCTTTTGGTAATTTATAAATGATACTTTTGTTTTAGATAAGTTAGAATCAATAGCACTCCTAATCTTGGCACATTTAATCTTACATCAAACATATAGAAAAGACTATCTACTAAGAATTATCAGGAAAAAAAACCTCAATTATATAGATTGATATAAATTAAATTATCTCTCATTTCCATTTTTCCTCCAGACTCTCATCTTCATCATGTGCGGGTACCTCAAGGATAAAGGTCATACCAAGTATATTGCCCTCAACACTCTGTACACTGATTACATTTTTCAAGAGAAACAACATGAAACAGCACATTCCAGGCTGCTCCATCTTCAGGTCAGTGAACTCCATCAGTCAACTCACAGTGCTCAGTGAGATAAGGAATGTACAATTTATCTTTTCATTATCTTCCAAATTCACGGGCAGTTGTTTTCCAGAGCTCACTGTGGAATCTCAAACTTTATAGACACAGAGTACTCATCAAACAGTGCAAAACACACTGTTCTTAAAACCACATAGCAGCTTATCTTGGGAGTATTCTTGGCTCAAAAGACAAGTGAACAGTGCCTGAGAAGTCAAGCCTGAAAATAAGAGCATTAGTAGCAATCTAACCAGGACCCAGATTACTGGCACTCATTATGCTTGCAGCATAGCACATCCTCCATAGCCTGCTCAAGTGGACTCAGCCAATGCCCACAAGGGCTGGGAGCAGCAGTCCTATTTCCTAGATAATCAAAATGTAAAAAGGCCATAGAAACAAAAAATGGTCCTGACTCTTCAAGCTTTCTATGGCTGATTTTTTCACCATCACTGACTTTTCAGGTATTTCTTCTGAGGAATAAGGGGAAACCATTAACAAATACCACATAAATAAAAGCATTAACATATTCCCAAATACTTTTTATTTCTAATTCTTGAAAGCAAACAGCAGAGGGCAACTAAATACTCCAGCATAGTGCATATCATGATATTGCTAAGACAAATTGGCCAAATTCATGATAAAAAAAATATTGATCAGAAGCGTAATGCAACCTAGATGTCTACTGAATCAACAAGAATTACAAACAAATTCCACAAACCTCATGGAACATACAGGATCAAATGAAGTAAGTTTGTTGAGAAGACCCGTGAAATCTCTCCACTAAGCTGTTAAAGAGGCTCCCCATCCCAGATCTGCAGGAGGCATACTTCTGATACACTCCATCCCTCAAGGTAATGTCTACCCTGATAGGTACGGCTCCGCCTATGATTAGTTTGTAAGCCCTGTCTACTCTAGATGCTAAAGTTAGGGCTCTCATTTGGCTGCAGATCAAGGCCACAGCTGTCAATCACCTTTATTGGTAATAAAAGTGATATTTCTATCTCAATCTATGTGCATTTCATTCTTTTCAACTGTTTCAGATGCAACTAAACAGAGATATTCTTTAACTGGCTCCCTTATACCTCATTAAAGAAACTTCCAAAAGAACCTGAAATCAGTACTCTAAGCCTTTCTATAGTAGACAATCAAATGTTTTTAGAACAAAATTTTAGGGGAAGCGGGAATGGCTCAGCAGTTAAGCATTTGCCTTGCAGCCCCGGGGACTGAGGATTGAATCCCGGCCCCAGCCCATGAGGACCCATATGCTGAACTGGGGTGTGCTTCCCATGTGGGAGGCCCCAAGCCCAGTTCCTGCCCTGCATGGACCCCGCCTACCTGCACGGAACAAAACCATGTCGAAACTGAAGTGCAACTGTGGAGACTACTCTGGGCCCTCTCCCTTCTCTCTGTCACTGTCAAAAACAATAAATCTTTTAAAAAAAAATGTATAATTCTCAGGACAACCAGTTAACACACTTAACAATGCAACTACTGATGATTTTCAAAGACACACCTGTTTGTGAGACTCTTCCAAATTCAGAGAGGAAGGGAAAAAAACTCAAAAACAACAATGTAGAAACCACTGGGGTGTCCCAGGAGTCAGAAAACATAAAACTAAGTAAAAAAAAAAATAAAAAAAATTCAAGTGTGACAGAAGTACACTTTGGAGGAAGGGGGTGGTAGAATGAGTACGTTATATGCACAGCACAGACCATGGCCATGAGATGCATGTGGCAAACATTTGTCCACTGAAGGGCAGATGTCTACACACATGAGGAACAGAATGATTTGTGCCAGGATAGGAACAATGAATTGATACAGGCCTTTTCCACAAAGCAATTTCACCCCACTCCTCAAGGGAGAGGATAGCTCTCTTTGGGGAAGATACTGGAGACCTTTCCTGCCCCCTAATCAGAAAAGAGCCTAAATAAGATTGGGGTTTTTTATTTTAGAGCCAGTTTGAATAGGCCTAGGATTGTTCCCAATTTCTTTGATGCCTAAAGTTCTTCTAAGAAAAATAAAAGCCTTTTAAATTGCAATTAGAAATAAATGGCTTAAAATCATTGAGAAATAATGCATTTACTACAACTACATTTTATTTAATTATGAATAAATGACATCAGAGCCTTTCTAGCTTAGATGAAGGGAAGGAGAGGTCAATAGGAGCATGTATGGAAGAGAGGTCACTGCAGTGGGAGGCACAGGTTGGGATGGGAGAGAAGGATGTGAAACCATCATTTAATATGATGAACTAGAAATTTCAATGACAAAAGAAGGTGTCCATGATATACATTGGACCAGGTTATAGAAAAGTAGAGGCTACAAGGTAAATGACAGCTCAAACCCTAGATTTTTATCCTAATAACTCTTCTCACTGTGGACACCATAAAGACTTGCCAGATTAATTTTCCTAAAGCTCAATTCTAATTACTATTAGTTCACTACAAAACATTCAGTGTGCCCCCATATCCTTCAAAATGAAGTCAAAATGACTAAGTTGAGGACTGATAACTTGAGTGATGCAGCCGCAATTGGTTTTTCCCAATCTTGTTTTCTTCTTTACTGCTTTATACTGTACTGATTCAGCAAAACTAACTCTTCTCCAAATATGCACAGCCTCTTCTACTTTGATGCATTCCCCCTCTGCCTCTCTCCCCAGGCTGCTCCATGCTTCGGTTCTCTTCCCCCTTCAATACAGCCTCCACGATAGCTTCTTTGGCCCTCCATTCACAGAATAAGGCCTACTGTGTGTCAGGCACTCAGTTAAGGCTTTGCCTAAATTATATTGTTTAATCTTTACAACTACCTTGTGAAGTAGGTACTTATATTTCTATATAGTAGATGAAGGAACTTGCGAGTCTTTGTTGGGAGCCGGTCATGTGCCTGAGCGGAGAGGTTTTAGGGGGCCTTGATGTCAAGGCCTCGGTTCCCTTGACCTCTCGTGGAAGGCCGACCTGGGGCCTTGATGGCAGGGCCTTGGTCCCCCCTTTCATCTCCCTCGGGGGCTAGTTGGGTGATTGGACATAGAAAAATGTATACGTGTAGCTTCGCATGAAGGTCAGACAGCTGGCACCAGGTGTTAGATCACAGGCTGTGAGATGAAAGGAATGCACAGGAGAGGGCCTGCATGTTCCTGATAACAAACTGCTTGCACTGTACTTCAGTTAATGAGTATTTTTTGATGTGGTTGAAAAACTCCTTTTTCTCTTTCCTTGCTCCTTGTAATGACATGAACCTTGGCTATATAAGTGATTGAATAAAGCTATTCGGGCTGCTCCTATTGAGGACAGTCGACAGATCATTTGGTCTGTCTCAATTCCCACCGCTCGAACTCAGGGACTTCGTTCAGCCAGGCTGGTCTTGGTACAAGTCTTAGAGAAATAAAATAACTTTTCCAAGGGTCCTACAATAATAAGTACTAAACTAGGGGGAAGCTGGGATGGCTCAGCGGGTTAAGTGCCCGTTCTGCAGCTCTGGGGACTGAGGATCAAATCCTGGCCCTGGCTCGTGTGGACCCATATGTTGGACTGGGGTGTGTTTCCCATGTGGGAGCCCCCCTAGTTCAGTTCTCACCCACTGGCTCAGCCCCTGGCTCAAGGGGGCGCACCTCCCATGCAGGAGGCCCCCGGCCTGGTTCCTGCCCTGTGCAGCCCCCGCCCACTTGTGTGGAACAAAACCATGTTGAAAAAAACTGATGATGTACAGCTATGGAGACTGCTCTGGGCCCTCCCCCTTCTCTGTCTCTCCCTGTCTCTGTCTCTGTCAAAAATAACAATAAAAAAAAAAAAAAGTACTGAACTAGGATTTGAGTCCAGGCACTCTGACCCCAGAGCCCTAAGCTACAATACTGTGCCTTTCAGTATGACATATCCAGAAAGACCTTCTTCTCTCTGAACTTACATTGTACTTTACCTGTTTATTCTATTTAATAGGTAAAAATTGATGATATTTATGTGTGCATATGCATGTATACATATGTATGGATCTGATGTACAGTGATCCCTCGTTTTTCGCGGTTAATGGGGACCAGAGCCTTCCGCGAAAGCTGAAAAACCGCGAAGTAGGATTTGCCCCTAGGAAATTTTCTCATTGGTCGATGTCGCACCGGAAACCAATCACGCGCCTTTATGAGAGCCCCTGGTATGTACTCAGAGTCAACTCATCTCTTTGTTTGACATGCAGGGATCCTTCTCTCTCGCGCATCCACATGAAACAACGCTCCTTTCCGCCATGTGGCTGCCGACATGGTTGTATTTTTTCATTTTTATTTTTTGATGAATATTTTGGGAAAACCCGCGAAGCATTGAAGTCGCAAACCATGAAGCGCGAAGTGGCGAGGGAACACTGTATATACATATGTGCCTTCCTAGACTCTAAGACACTGGAGATCAAGACCTATCTATGTGAGATCCATTTTTGCATCCATTTGGTACCCAGCATAGTACCCTGCACATGGTAAGTATTGAATAAAATGTCTGATGAATAAATGAAGCCATGTATCACTCTTATGTTTTGTTTTCCAAACAACAGTAATTTCTTATAAAAGCTTGGCTCCCAAGTAATTTATTCATTTTGGTGTCAGGAGGACTATATTTCAAATTATTCTAAATTAATAACAATGCAGACATTAGTCCTATACACATTGGAATGGTGAGGTAACCGAACATCCTCAAGAGCTATCACCTCTGTTAAAATGTATTAGAGACTTCTTACAGGAATCAGAAACTGAGGTTGGTTTGAAATTATGGCAGTGCTTTGACCACGAAAGACAGGAAATTCATTCTGGCCTGGGAAAGTCTGGCAAAAAAGCCTGGCAATGGAAGCAAATGAACAGCTGCAGAAAGATTTGAACTGTTTCCCTAGGCCTGGAAATAACTCAATGTCAAGATAATGACCTCAATACTATGTCCTGGCCCATCAACAGCTAGAGGCTCTTTGCCAGCCTCCCACTAACAGTCACAGACCTGGGTACCCATCTGCAACAGGGGATTTTCAGAGGCACCCCTCAACTGTGAGGAAAGGCACAGTCAGTAGTATCTTATGCTCTCCAGAATCTCTGCCTTGATGGCAACACAGGTCATTGTATTCTGCGGCCACCCAGCCTGAGTTCTGGCATTGGAAGTAAGGGTTCGCTGGCATGAACTGCACTCCTTCAAGACACACTACAGATTAGAGGGTGTTAACCACTCTAAAACAAGTTCCTGAAGCTCTCTCACCCTAGCTAGGGACATGTTAATCCCATCATCACTTGGGAAGGGGAGGGGATTGTATATAAGTAACTTGCACCTTCTTTCTTTCAAGAGTCTTATACAGCTGTTGGTCAGAGATATTTAGGAAGTATGAGTGACACTTAATATTAAGATGCTGGTGTGTATTTTGCCCAGTGTGGCTTTTAACAACACATAATTTTAAATGTTCATGCCTTCAGGATTTGGTTTGAAGACAGGAGATAACTAAAGCTACAAGAAAGAGGAACCCAAATGTTGTCAGCAGTTCCCTTTCTTATATTCAAGTACAAGTAACAAAGTCCAACAAAGTAGGCAAGTCCTGGCTCTACATCTAATCTCAGCAGTTTTTAATGCAAAAAGTAACATCAGCGTAGTCCCACTTCTGATTCCAAAGATAGGGCATTAAAAAATGTAACGCAGCCCATCCCTGTGCAGAGAAGATGAAAATGGAGCCAAACCTCCTAAGTACAGCCAAAGGACAAAACTCAAAAGATGTGCTTACCGGTATATTAGAGTGAATGAGAATGGCCACACATGGCCACTGCTCTATCAAGGGAAATAAAAACAGATGAAAGACGAAACCTGAGCAGCCTGGTATTTGAAACAACTAGCAAGAGTGAGCCACAGCAGTCTTATAAAATACAAATGGAAAGGCAGAACAAGTAAGGTTAGCAGAAGGGGTCCAAGGGTAAGGGAGAGGAATAAGACAAGACTGTTTTAGCTGAGATGTAGCCACTTTTTTAATTTAATGCCTAAGCCAAAAGAAACAGGTTTCACATGTGTAAGAGCAAGGGAAACCTGGTTCAGAGCCAACTTGTCACAAAGCCCAGTTTCCAACACTTACCATGACAAGAGGCAAAGTTGTAAGGATTTTTTCTTGTATGAGATTCCAGGAGAAGGAATGTAGGAAAGTCCCCTGAGCTATATGCAAATGAGAAAATGGACAATAACTAGACAGGGTCTTTGAGTAAGGCCAAAATAGTTTAAAGCTAAAAAGCTCTAGGCCAGCTCCAAAGATTTCAGTAAATGAAAAACCAATTCACCCAGCATTGAAGGTATCCTGAGAAACTAAAATGAGGGCTTCCTTCCTCACCAGGTCTCTGGAAAATGCTTCTTCGATATGTAAGGAGAGTAAAAGAAAAAACAAAGCTTTTAACTCTTCAACATACACAGTTAACTGGTTTTTCCATTCTCCCTCTCTCAAAGTCAGTCCTCCAAACACCACAGTATACTAGTCTAAGGCCATAACTTCTGGAATAACAGCCGTAAAATATCAGCTAACAGCAGTAAAGTATTACTATTGACTGGCATGAGAACCCGTCCCCCCCCCCCAAAAAAAAACCCCACAACCATATTACCCTCAAATAAAATTAATGTTTAAGTATATTAATTTCTCATTCTAATCCATTAGTTTTTTTCCAAAGACATTAACCCTGAAAACTCTTTTGGAATATGTCAGTCAAAGCCACAAAAGGGTAAGAAGAAATACTAGTATGATATCAAAGAAGTGTTTGAAGGAAAAGCAGAAGCTTCCAGAACACTTACATTATTTTTCCATATATAAATCCAAAACAGCTTTTTATCGGTCACTTAATGCATGATCTCTTTGCCACCCTACTATTTAAAATCTTTTTAAATTTCCATTTCTAAAAGCTGACTACAAAAGAAGTCACGTAGCCAATGATATTTAGTCTACAAAAGTGGTAATTGAATGATCAGTGACATAAATTTAAATTTCAGACTGTCAAACAAAACTTTCAAAAAGGAACCACTTTTTAACTCAATAACAAAAACACAAATGACCCAATTCAAATATGACCAAAGAATTTGAAAATATCTCTCTCCAAAAAAGATATACAAATGGCTGATAAGCAAATAAAGGTGCTCAACATCTTTAGGCAAGAGGGAAAAGCAACTAAAAAATCACTTCATACCCATTAGGATAGCTAAAATTAAATAGACAATAACAAGTGTTAGCGAGGATGTGGATAAACTGGTACCCTTATAAACTGCTAGTGGGCTTGCAAACTGATGCAGCCATTCTGGAAAACAATTTGGCAGGTCCTCAATAAATTATATATAAAGTTTATCATACAACTCAGCAATTCACTTCAAGAGAAACCGAAGACATAAATCTACACAAAAACTTGTACATGGGGGAAAGCCGGGATGGCTCAGTCGGTTAAGAGCTCTCTTTGCAGCCCCAAGGACCAAGGATCAAATCCCAGCCCTGGCCTATGCGAACCCATATACTGAACTGGGGTGCACTCCCATGCAGGAGGCCCCCAGTTTGGACCCCAGATTGCAGGGGCATGCCTCCCATGAGGGAGGCCCTGGCCAGGTTCCCGACCTGTGCAGCCCCTGTCTACCTGTGTGGAATTAAATCATGTCACAACTAATGATGTAGAACTATGGAGATTGTGCTGGGCCCTCCCCACTTCTCTTTCTCTCTCTCACACACACATTATGCTAAGTAAAAGAATACAGTCACAAGAAGCCACATATTGTATGATTTCATTTATGTGCAATGTTCAAAATAGGCAAATCCATAGAGACAGAAAGGACATTAGTAGTTACTTGTGAGGACTGGAGGAAAATGCAGAATGAATTCTAATGCATATGGGGTTCCTTTTGATGGTGATGAAAATGTCCTAAAATTAGATTGTGGTGATATTTATACAACTCTGTGGTTATATTTTAACTACTAAATTGTATATTCTAAGTGAGTGAATTTTATAGTAGGTGAAATGTATCTCGAAAAAGCTTAAGAAAACCCTACACTATGTGACTGGTAGGTATGACCAGGTTAAAGACAAACACACACGTTCATTATGGCATATGAATGTGCCTATTTTGTCTCTTATAAAGCAAAATGCTAGGAATCAGAAACTTTGGAAGTAAAAGGGACGTGAAAAACCATCCAGAACAACTCTCTCAACTTATATATGAAAAACTATAGTCCAAAGAGGCAAAATGACTGCTTATGGCAGACAATCACAGAGTCATCCCATGCCAGATCTCCTAGTCTCTTTCTGTACCTTAAAATTGGTCAGAACTACCCCCAAGGTCATGGTTGCTGGAGGCCTCAGCCTCTAACAGTCCACCTCATCTCTTCTCCAGAAGCTATCATTTGTTTTAAGGCAACTCTCCCTTGTATCTACAATATATGAGTACTGCCCGGAAAAGAAAAAAAATCCAGCCATAAATGCCTCTAATTTTCATATTATATGGCTGGATACTTTCCGGACAGCTCTCATATATTCATTAAACTTGGAATACAGAAACAGCCCATTACATACTTATTAATCTGCTACTATTTTGTGCTTCCTACTCAACTATCTTCCAGCCCTTTAGGTCTTTGGAAGTGTCCATAACAAAAAGGGGTGTTACTTACTGAGCCAACCCATACGTTCACATGATTTCAACCCTAGCCTGCATGTATGTTACAAGGGATTTTCCTGGATGGGGGAAAGAGGACTCAGCAAACTGGCTTTATCCCATGCCCCAGAGTGGCTGGAAGAAAAGGTATAGCAGTTCTATCTTGAATCACTCAGGTTTTGTAAGATTTAAATACCTTTTAAGACTTGGTGGCTCCATGAAATAAAGCTATTTGTAGGGAGTTAAAAAACAGAATGGGGGGATGGGGCAGAGGCTCTTTGATACAAAAATAAAACTTGCTTCTGAGACTCCTCAAAGCTAAGAAGACCTGAAGGTTAAAGACTGAAAACATCATTTGAAATCAGCATAAAACCATTCCCTCAATAAAAAGTATTATGGAAAAAGGGTAATTTTTAATGGGCAACTAGGAAGGCGACTCGGTTACATCTGTGACCACGAGCATGGGAATGAGGCAAAATGATACTTCTTAGGACACACATTTCTAAATTTGCAAAACTGTGATTAACTTCCATGACAGAGAATGGTATGGTACAAAGGCAGAGAAACTGGCTTTCTCAGAGACAAGCAGAACAGGGAGGAAAGTGAAAGGGAGAGACAAATGAGAGCTGGCCACAGGTCATCTCAATCGACCTTGATGCACTTAAACGCAGGCCTCCCTATTTTACAAAGAGAATCTGCCTAGGTTACCCACAGTGTGTGGTAGGCTGGAGATTAAACCCTGTGTTGCTGAACTCCACAGCCTGGGATAGCAATCCCAATGCATCCATTACCTATTCACCTTCTGTCTCATAAAAGCTTGTCTCTATCCATTCCATTCCTGTATTGTTATCTACTTATCTTGTTGACCCTCAAACACAGTCCAGGAGAGATTCATCTACCACTCCCTTGCTAAATCCCTTCCCCAATAAGTAATGACAAGTGTCTAAAAATCAATGTTAAAAACAAAATTATGAATATTGCAATATACTGGGAGAGTTTAGGAACACTGGGAAATGATTACACTTAATGTGGAAATTACCCACTGAATGGTGTACTATGAAGATTAAAACCTTTTGTTTAGTTAAAATAAGTCTTTTGGAATCCAAGGTTAGGGAGGAGAGAGGGGTAGATAGAAATCACTGAATGATAACTAAAAAGAAAAATCTCATTCATGAATTTCGTAAGTCATACAGCAGGAACATGGACAGTAAGCCGGAACTATAGAGACAATAACAAAAAAGAATAAAAGTAAGGCCAAATAGACAACTTACTACTTAGAAGTTTTGGTGACATAACTAAAAGTTACAGTTAACCAGTATGATCTTTACAACAAAGAGCAATGTAAATATCTCAAAAGTGTAAAAAAACAAGAACACAAAAACTTAAAGAGGCAGATAGCTGAATATTCCAATGATAATGATGAAAAACAAACCTGCCCGACTAGAACAGACATCCAAATGATAAGGCAAACCCGTAACTTACCTAGCATACACAAGGTCTGACAATTAAGTTCGCAAACTCATCCTAGAAAAAGTGCTACATAATTCATGGATGAATATCACTACAGTCACCTTCGAAGTACTCTACTTGGAAAGCTATCCACTGATGCCAGTGTCTCATCCACCCTTCAAAACAATTCTATAACTCATTTTCTGGAATTGCCATCAGAACCCTCGTCATATTACCCTGATGTCCAGAATGTTGTCAAATTGTCTTCCTTTCAATATTTCCTTTATCTTCGGGTAAAGAAAAAAGTTATTGGGAGCCAGATCAGGAGAGTAGGGAGAGTAAGTTATTTGTTTCCTGGTTAAAACTCCCTCACAGACAGTGCTATGTGAATTGGTACATTGTTGTGATGTAAGAGCCATGAGTTGTTGATGAAAAGTTCAGGTCGTTTTCATCTAACATTTTCACACAGCCTTTTCAACACTTCCAAATAGTCAACTTGGTTCATTGTCCAGTTAGTACAAATTCATCATGAACAATCCCTCTGATATAAAAAATGGTTAGCAACATTGTTTTGACTCTTAATTTGGATGGAGGAAAATGTTTTGGTTGTGGAGAATTGGCTGACTTCCATTGTGCACTTTGACGCTTTGTTTCAGGGTCGTATTGGTACACCTATGTTTCATCACCAATCATAACACAGCCCAAAACATCATCTTGTGTCTCCAAAAGGTCTTGGCAAACTTCGACTCTCCTTTGCTTTTTTCATTGGTGAGCTCCTTCAAGACCATTTTTGCACACACCTTTCTCATGCCAAGATTTTAGGTGAAATTTTTCCTATTTCTCTACCAATGTTTGCTGGGTTTGCTATGCTTCTCACAGTCAGTTGGTGATTTTGACACACAATTCAATGAATTTTTGCCATGTTTTCATCAGTTCTGCTCATTACTGGCCTCCCTGACCTCTTCATCAGTGACGCTTTCTCTCCCCTCAGAAAAACATTTAATCCATTTATACACTGCTGTTTCTTCATGGTATTATACCCACAAACTTGGGCTAACATGTCCCTGATTTCGCTACCACTTTTGCCAAGTTTAACAAGAAATTTAATTTTTGTTCATTGTTCTAATTCAAGCTCCGCCATTCTCATGATGGCACACAAAACCACACAATGAACATCACTCAGCAAGACACCACCACACATCAACACGAACACAGCTGTGAGACACTGATATACCAAGGCTATGGTACCTTGCTGAGTTGCTTGTACAGTGCTGACACCATAAGAGCACAATGGCAAGTATGCAAACTTAATTGTCAGACCTCGTATATAAATACACTGGAGAAAAATGGGAGATGTTCCCAGCACATAGCTGCTACACAGGAAAATCCAACATGTGTAGATATTTATTCAACTATGATAATCTTATCAAGCAACCCTATCATGCAAGATATTTATGCTTATAGCAGTCCAAAGTACATGAAATCTAATCAAAGAGGCCTAAACGAGACTACTACCAATACAAATACACTGAAAGCTTACTAGTACTAATAGTCCTGAGTAGTTACTACATTCCAGATATTATTTTAAGTACTTTACTGTAAAGCCTTTATGGAGATAGAAATTATCTTCATTTTACAGCAAAGGTTAAGAATGTGGTCCAAAACCTCACAGCCAATAAATTCTAAGCACTTTACAAAAACTCTCACTTCTTCTTGACAAGTCTTACCTTCATTACACAGATTTAGAAACTGAGGCTCAGAGAGGTGAAATGATTTACTCAACCAAGTGGGCACAGCCAGTGTTCAAACCAGGTAGGTCTAACGAACTCAAAAAAGAAGCTGCTCCCTCTCATGTTACCATGCAACATTCCTAAAACAAATTCTTCAGTAGAACTAAAAAGAGGGAACAGAAAATGCCACCTTAAAAAATGGTGGTTCCAGCTAATTGAAGTGAGACTGAAACAAGATGATTAAGAACAGAGGCCCTACCTGCCAGGATTCACTTCCCAGCCACAATACTAGGTGTGCAATTCTGGGCAAGCTGTTTAACCATGCTGCGCCTCAGTTTCCTCATCTATACAATAGGATAACAATTGTAGCAATTATTGTGAAGACTAAATGAAGCCATACTTGGAAAGTATTAGAACAGTGTCTGACACAAAGCAATGAGGAAAAAAAAAAGAAAAAGAAGGGGGATATTGAAACAAAGCAAACATGGATAAGGTCCTGAGCCCAACCACAGTGCTGTGACAATGCTTTTATTTGGGCTTCTGGGCTACAGCTCTGGCCCGGGGGAAGCCAGGGTTGTTCCTTATCATGACATTGCAGCCTTCCCATGACACAATGTTCCTGACAGAGTGATTCCAAGCATGAAAATCGGAGGCCTTGATCCTGTGATGCTTGGGGCTCTAAAAGGCTGCTGCTCTCTTGCTTCTTGTTTCTTCTTTTTGCAATGTCAAAATTTTGTTTCTTCTTTTGCAATGTCAAAAGCAATGACATCACTGACAGTGCTTGATCATGGCAGTGGAGGGTTTTTACAAAGATTTCAAACAGCTGAAGTATGTGGTCATTGAATACAGCGAAGACAATATCCCCAACTTTCATGAAGGTTCAGAGGTTCCTTTGTGGAAAACGGTGGAAGCCAAATATCAGATACTCTCAGAAGCCTGTGGCTCAAGGGAGTCTGGGGGAACCAGCAATACAGCTGTATAGTAGCCACAAGTAAACAAATGCCAGGTCTGCATAAAGCAGACCAGGTGGAGGTGGCCATCCTGTGAATGAACAGGGGAAATGACAACCTTGCCTACTGCTCCTGCATTCAACTGCTACACAAAGAAGCTACACCTCAGTTTGGGGAACAGGCTGCCATTGGGGCTGCTCATGGTTGTTAGGGGTCATTACTTCCCTCCTGGTCACGAAACCTTCCCCTCATCGGTCTCCTCCTCCCCTCTCTCCTCTGACCAGTTTCTTGCACAGCCATTATACAGATTAGAGGCTCAGGCCACCACGCACTTGTCTCCCTTGTGTCTCCATAAATCAAAGCCTGTATGTCACAGTACTATTTCAAAACGCTACCTCCACCTACCCTTTCCTCTTTATTCCCACAGCTACCACTTAGTCCAGACCCAAATGAGGAGAGCTATCAGAGCAGACTCCTGCCACTCTCCTCACTTCAAACCCCCTGTAAGCCCACAGTTGACTCATCTGAACTACCAGTTCCTAATGTCATTCCACCCCAGAGGCATATATGGCTGGACTTTTTCTGGACAGCCTTGTATAGTAATTACAGACTGTACCACATTGACAACTACTCAACAGCAGGGTTCATGCTTCCATCCGCCACAGCCCATGTCCAAAGCTGCATACTAGCAAACCCACCATAACAAGCCCCCATTAGGAACTGGTTCTGGTGCTTGGCAGCAGCTCAAAAACAAGCTCTTCTCCTCCTGGAGGCTGGGGATACCAGGTTAACAAGGCCATGAGTGACCAAAGCACCTTTTTTAAATCAAGCTTGTCCAACCTGCAGCCCACCATCACATGCAGCCCAAGATATCTTAGAATATAGCCCAACACAAATTCATAAACTTTCTGAAAACATTATGAGATGTTTTTTGTGATTTCTTTTAGCTCATCAATTACTGTTAGTGGTAGTGTGTTTTATGTGTGGCCCAAGACAATTATTCTTCCAATGTGGCTCAGGGAAGCCAAAAGGTTGGACACCCCTGCTTTTTTTTTTTTTTTTAAGATTTATTTTTACTGTTTTTGACAAGAGACAAAGAGACAGAGAGAAGGGGGAGGGCCCAGAGCAGTCTCTATAGTTGCACATCATTAGTTTTCTTCATAGTTTCATTCCACAGGTGGGGATGGGGCTGCGCAGGACAGGAACCAGCTGGGGGCCTCCTGCCAGAGGCGGGAGCTGAACCAGGAGCCTCCCACATAGGAGGCCTCCCTCCAGTGAGAACCAAATGGGGATACACCCCAGTTCAGCCTATGGGTCCGCACAGGCCAGGACCAGGATTCAATCCTCAGACCCTGCAAGGGTTGCAAGACAAGCGCTCAACTTGCTCAGCCATCCCGGCATTTCTGGACACCCCTGCTTTTAAACCAACATCTCACTGATGCAAGTTCTCCAATGTAAAATCCACCTCAGGTACTAAGACTAGACATATTTTGTTCTTATCTGACTACTTTGCACCTCTGAGTCCACAACCTCAGGGTCTGGAATTCTACAGTGAGACATACTTGTTTTAAGGAATTCAAATAAACTGCATGACAGAAATTCTAAGGGGTCACAATACAAAATTCAAAAGGTTCCATTTTGGAAACTCCATGAATAAAGTGATGATGTCTCCTTAGAGAAAGGGTCTTCTGCTTCATCAACACGCCCTGAACTTGACTCAGTAAGTCCAGGACAAAGATCATTTATCTCTAGTATCATTAACCCCAAGAGGAACGGCTCTAAGAGGCTGGGAAAACTACGTATACTTTCACAGGACTCTAGAAGCTTCTAAAGGATTATCTTCCTCCCTTAAATACATCCAGTCAAAAGCATGGATGGTTAAGGGTTTCCATGCTGTCACCACTCAAAGAATGGGGGTTTGTGCCTGAACAGTCCAAGACCGCAGAATGACCTGCCCCTCTCACAGGTGAGCAGCCCTCACCTGAGTCCTCTGTAGGATAGCACACTAGTAAGCTGAAATGGCAATACTTCTTTATTACAATTTGTGACCATCAGAAGATATAAATAATACCAGAGACAGAACTACACAAATACATTAATTACAGCTTTTCTTCACATTAGCCTTGGACACATTAATACATATAACAAGATCTAACCTTTTTTATAACCTCCTCTAGCTTTACTTCCTAATTCTAATCCACTCCTGATGAAAATCTCTCCAGACTCTCTCTAAAGCAGAGTTTCTCAACTTTAGCACTACAGTGATCCCTCGTTTTTCGCGGTTAATGGGGACCAGAAACTCCCGCGAAAGCTGAAAAACCGTGAAGTAC
>PVKE010015136.1:0-33895 GCA_004027555.1 Craseonycteris thonglongyai
TGTGGTACATTTACACAATGGAATACTACTCAGCGATAAGAAATGATGAAATACAGTCATTTGTGGCAACATGGATGGACCTAGAGACCATCTTATTAAGCGAAATAAGTCAGAATGAAAGAATCCAGAAAAATATGACCTCACTTATAGGTGGAATATAAAACTGAAAGTTACAAAGACACAGAGACCTATGGACACAATCAATAACTTGGTGATTGCCTGAGGGAAGGGGAGGAGGGGGGAGGGAGAGAGGGAGGAGAGGTGGGAGAGGGCACCAGCATTATGGACACACTCAATAGTTTGGTGGTTACCTGGAGAAGGGGGAGAAGGGGAGAGGGAGAGTTGTGGGGGGAGGTGGGAGTGGGCACCAGATGTATGGTGGTGGAGGGGGACCTGATTCTGGGAGGTGGGCACATAGTGCGATGCATGGGTGATGTGATGTGGGCTTGTGCATCAGGAAACTATGTAATTCTTACCAACCAATGTCACACCATTAAATTTAACAATAAAATATAATAAGAAGAAAAATAAAAAAGATCAATACTGTATGATCTCACTTACATGTCTAATCCTTAAAACACATTAAAAAAATAAAAAACCAAGCTCATGGATATAGAAATAAGGTTGCTGGTTGCCTGAGACAAGAGGTGAGGGTGGGTAAAATAGGTAAATGGAGTAAAACGGTACAAATTTCCAGTTATAAAATGAGTAAGTGATGGAGAAGTAATGTACAGCTTGATGCTTATAATTAATATTGTACTGTATATTTGAAAGTAGCTAGGAGAACAGATCTTGAAAGTTCTCATCACAAGAAAAAAAAATGTGGAGTTATGTATGATGACAAATATTAGCTGGATTTATCGTAGTGATCATTTTGCAATATACACAAATATCAAATCATTACATGGCACACCTAAAACAATATAATGCTATCTTAATTATACCTCAATAATAAAAACTGGAAAACAAAAAACAAAAAACTAAACCCAGCAGCCAAACATTACTGGTTCACTCAGTAGTACCAATCACAAGTTTTTGACCACACAGTTCAAGAAATTTTTAATTCAAAATTTTCCTCTTGTTACTATCCCTCCTTAGTAAATTCATTCACCCACACTTCAAGGTGACTATTTCACAATGCCTTGTGCTCCTAGAGTTTCCTAGACCATTTTTTTTTAATCTCATCATCCTCAGCTAATGACATTACTGCCTAATTATGAAGAGAATAAATGCAATAAAATGAGAGTTATTTCATTTGCCCACCACTAATTCTTCCAATTCATTCACATGTGCATCTCCATAATCTGCCTTCTATCATGCTACCATGAAAAAGGGTCTCCACTACTATCTAAGGTAAATCTCTCTAACCATGTTCTGGATCCCATCTCCTGACTACTCAAGGAATGTCTTCCTGAAGTCAGTCTTTCGCTTTCTCTCTCTAATCTCTACCTCTCTGTCTGTCTGTCTCTCTCTCATCAATCCTGCATTATCAATGTCTCTCCTTTTTAAAAGATTTATTTTATTGTGTTTGACAGAGAAAGAGAGAGACATAGAGAGACATGGAGAAGGGGGAGGGCCCAGAGCAATCTCCATAGTTGTACAGCATCAGTTTTTGACAAAGTTTCATTCCACAGAGGTGGGTGGGGCCACACAGGGCGGGAACTGGGCTGGGGGTCTTCTGCATGGGAAGCACACCCCCTCAAGCCAGGGGCCAAACCGAGGGGCAAAAACTGAACTGGGGGCCTCCCACATGGGAAGCACACCCCAGTTCAGCATACGGGTCCACACAGGCTGGGTCCAAGATTTGATCCTCAGTCTCTGGGGCTGCAAAGCGAGTGCTTTAGCTGTTGAGCCATTTCGGCTTCCCTCAATTTCTCTTTACTGGATAATTAATTTCAACAAGCCAACTAATACCACCTAATATAAGCAACATCCACAGACACATCCATAAGAATAAATTATTTGATTTCCATATTTGATTCCAGCTGCTGCCTATTTCCCTATAATTGTAAAATTTTTCCAAGGTATCTACCATGTCTATATAGATTTCCATTTCTCATTAAATATAGACAAATTGTGCTCTAAATGCCAATGAAATGGCTTTTTGTTGTTGTTGTTCTTGTTGCCATGACTGAGAACAAATCATTCCTTGCCTATGACTTGTGGATATTGAACAAACTTTAAATAAGTCTAGAGGACTCCCCATGGAAAACAGAGGGACCGAGTTGTCGCACACATCTCACTGGGAAACAGTCTTTCTCAAACCATGTAACCTGAGAAAAAGAATTCGGCTGTGTTTTTAAGAAGTTCGGAATTCTGAAATAACAGACATGATCTCTAACCTTACTCACTCCCACAAGAAAAGGTAGACTTTGTTGGGAAGAAAAAATAATTATACACAATCATGTCTGATTTATACTGTACATGTAGCCATAATACTAGTACTTGGTAAAATACAAAAAATCACAAGTAAATTTAATACTGTAGGCACTAATAAAATTTATGATTTTATTGATGTGGTTGATCAAAAGCATTACAAGACTGAATTATAATAAAAACCCCATTAAGATATTATCCCATTGGATAACTGGCCTAAAGAAGACTTAGAATTGATAAATGATAATTAGTATTATCACTCACTCAAAAATATCTACCTTAAAATGCAAATAACAATAAGACAGGAAGACAAAATAATTAGAAAATTAGTCCAAATTATGAGAAATTTTGTGCTATTCTGTGCTAATAAAACTGGATTGTTCAATGTTCTGTTTAATTCTCCAACAACCCTTATTAGTTGTTGAAGATGATTGAAATTTGGATCCTTTTGATTGTCTATGTGATTATGTGATGCTTTTTTTTTTTTTCCTTTTTTTTTTTCTTTACAATCATTCATCAGTTGATAGCCTTTTGGGCTGTTTCCAATTTGCAGCCTATTGTGAATAATTCTGCTATGGATATTCTTATACAACTGAGTACAAGTATAAAGAAGTACTTCATTACGGTTTTGATCTGCATTTTGCTCATGACTAAGTATTTTTGTTGTTATAAGTTTATTTTTACTTTAATTAGATTCAATTTTTTATAAGATTTATTTTATTGTTTGAGAGAATGCGAGAGAAAAAGAGAGAGAAGGGAGAGAGAGAGAGAGAAAAGGGGGCAAGGCCCAGAGCAGTCTCCATAGTTGTACATCATTAGCTGTAACATTGTTCTATCCCACACAGGTGGACGTAGAGCCATGTGGCAGGGGAACTGAACCAGGGGCCTCCCACATAGGAGGCAAGAACCTTTGTCACCGTGCCTTCCCAGCAATTGCCAGTTATGCTGCAATTTAGTATATGGAGTTTGCATGGGTTGGAGCCAGGAATCAAACCCCAGACCTCATAATTTTGAAGGGAGCATTCAACCACTGATCTATGCTGGTATCCCCTAATGAGAGTCAAATGTATCATTACGTTTTATGACTTGATATAAAAACAAACAAACAACAACAACAAAATAAAACTTCATCCCCTAGAAGGGAATAATTATATGTTATTATAATATATTCTAGTGTTTTAATATTTTTAAATTTTAAAGATTTTTACTTTTTTTTTCTTTTTAAAGATTTATTTTATTGATTTTTCACAGACAGAGACAGAGACAGAGAGAGACAGAGAGAAGAGGGGAGGGCCCAGAGCAGTCTTCATAGTTGACATTAGTTCTCCATATAGTTTCACTCCACAGGTGGGCTCGGGGCTCTTCAGGGCAAGAACTGGGCCGGGAGCCTCCCACATAGGCCCCGGCAAGAACTGAACTGGGGGCACACCCCAGTTCAGCATATGGGTCCGCATGGGCTGGTGCCGGGATTCAATCCTCAATCCCCGGGGCTTCAAAGTGAGTGCATAACAGGCTGAGACATCCCAGCTTTCCCTCTTTTTACATTTTTTACCTCTTTCTGTTTGTATCTACTTCACCCTATGCTCTTCATTAAATGTACTGAAATAGTGCTTTAATTGCCATCTCTCCAATGGAATGGCTATTACTGAGAACTCAAAGACCTATGAGGGCTGTCCGGAAAATATCTAGCCATGTAACCTTTCTTGTTATATTGATAATGGCTGGATTTTTTTTCAAACAGCCCTCGTATGTTTTGTCAAAGCAAATGATAAATTATCTGTTCATGTCTTAGTCAACCATTCAGTAGCATTTGACACAACTAATTATTTCCTCTTCTTGAAAATGTGTTAGGCTCCTCACACCCTATATTCTTGAATTTCTTTTACATCATGGGTTACTATTTTTTACTAGGACCTCCTTGTCCTCCACATCTGGAAAATTTGGATGGTGTTTAACACGGTCCTAGAATCTCTTATTTTCTCTTTCTGTGCTCAACTTAAATAACTTCATCCAGCTCCCAATTGCTTCAAACACTGAGTATATACTGAAAACTCACAAACATACATCTTGCCTAGAGGGAATTCTTCTCTGAAAACAAGACTCATATCCAATTATCTATCAACTTCACCATTCAGATTTCCCTCAACAAAAGAGAATTTGCCCAAATATATCTTCACAAAATCACCCAATAAATGACACCAGCTTTCACACAGTAACAACCAAAAATGTTAAAAATCATCTTGGATTATTTGTTTCTCATTGCACTGCAAACCCATTCCACTTGTTACTCCTATCATCTATATCTCCAAAAACATCCACATTGGTGACTTCCCCCTATGTTTACTTCTCTAGCCCTTCTCAAATCCATCTTCTTTTCTTGCCTGTACCACTGTGGCAGCAATTCTATTGGTCTCTGTGCTCCTTCTCTTTCCTCTCTTTCAAGCAAGAATGATCTTTTTTAAGTGTTTATAAGATCAAGTTACTCTAACATAAATCTTCAATGGAATACAGTTATACTTAAAATCGAAATCTTTTAGTGCAACCCCAAATCTCTATAATCTAAAGTCTTCTTTCTCTGAATACATTCTTTCCTCCAATTCATTGTTCCCTTCATTTTAGTTGCAATCATTTTATTTGTGTCCCTTAAACACCTGGAGATCATTTAATTCAAAGAAAATTTGATCTTGCTGTTTCTTTGGTTAGAGAGCCCTTCTCATCACTAATATCCTAACTTTACTCTCATCTCAGCAGACACCTTCCCTGAACCTAGTAGGCAACTGGCCCAATAACTCTTTACCATATTTCCCTATTTTATTCTCTTCTGGTAGCATGTAAAATTCCAAAACTTATCTTATATATTATTTTGCATGTTTATTTATTGTCTTTCCCATTTGAAGGTAAATTCTCTAAAGGCTGAGGTTCAATTTTCATTTGTAATGTTATCCAAAGTATTAGGCTGGTGCAAAAATAATTGTGATTTTGGACCATGAATGTGAAATCATTATAATTAGCACAAACACATATTTTTAATCAAAATAGAAACCACTACAATTAACACATGTTTTGTCAATGAGAAACAAATTTATGTATTCTTATAGTGTAAAAATCTGTACTTCAGGACTCAGCAAATCTTGGAAAGCATTTTTTGCATCCTGCTGGTTGTGGAAGTGTTTTCCCTGCAAAAAGTTGTGGAGATGCTAGGAGTAGTGGAAGTTGGAAGTAGGTGAGAGGTCAGATGAATATGGCAGATGAGGCAAAACTTCATAGCCAATGTCATTCAACTTTTGATGGGTTGGTTGTGTAACTTTGAGTGTTGTGGAGAAGAAGTGGGCCCTTTCTGTTGACTAATGCTGGCTGCAGGTGTTGCAGTTTTAGGTGCATCTCATCAATTTTCTGACCACACTTCTCAGATGGAATGGTTTCACTGGGATCCAGAAAATTGTAGTGAATCAGACTGGCAGCAGACCACCAAGCAGTGACCATGACCTACTTTTTTTGGTGCAAGTTTGGCTTTGGGAAGTGCTTTGGAACTTCATCTTGGTCCAACCACTGAGCTGGTCATCATCAGTTGCCACACGAAATCCACTTTTCACTGCACATCACAATCTGATCAAGAAATGGTTCATTGTTGCATAGAATAAAAGACGACACTTCAAAACAACAATTTTTTGGATTTTCAGTCAGCTCACGAGGAACCCACTTACTGAGTTTTTTCACCTTCATAATTTGCTGCAAATGTCAAACAATCATAGAATGGTCAACATTGGGAATTATTGGGCAACTTTTTGTGTAGTTATAAGAGGATCAGCTTCGATCATTGTTCTCAATTGGTCATTGTGAACTTTTGATGGCTGGCCACTATGTTCCTCATCATCATGCCTCTTGTCTCCCTTGTAAAACTTCTTGAGCCACCACTGCACTGTATATTCATTGGCAGTTCCTAGGGCCAAATGAATTGTTAATGTTGAGAGTTGTCTCTGTTGCTTTACAACCCATTTTGAACTCAAATAAGAATAAGAAAATGACTCTAATTTGCTTTTCATCTAACATTTTCTCCATAGTTTAAAATAAATATAAAATAAGTCATTAGCAAAAAAAAAAAGTGAGAATGTGCATTAAAATGATGTATATAACATAACCACATTTATTTAAGAATGCATTTCAATATCAAACATCAAATTTCAACAATGCAAAAGCCGCAATTACATTTGTGCCAACCTAACAGAACAAGTGCCTGGACCACTATAAAATTACTTGATAACTGACTCATTGATTTATTAATAATTCTACATCCAAAAACCTAAGTGGTCTAGCTCCAGAACCTTTACTTTCACACTTCTGCACCTCTATGAATATCATAGAAAAAACATAACTTTGTAAACATGATACACTAAAACCCATGAAAAATTGTTCCTATTCTAAGATTTATTTTATTGTTTTTGACTGAGAGAGAGACAGAGACAGAGACAAAGTCAGAGAGAACAGAGAGGGCCCACAGCAGTCTCCATAGTTGTACGTCACCAGTTTTTAACACAGTTTCATTTCACACAGGTGGGTGGGGGGCTGCACAGGGCAGGAACTGGGCCTGGGGGCCTCCAGCATGGGAGGTATGCCCCCGTGAGATGGGGTCAAGACAGGGGTCTCCCACATGAAAAATTCACCCTGGCAAGAACTGACCTGGGTTATATTCCAGTTCAGCATATGGGTCCACAAAGGCCAGGGCTGTAATTCAATCCTGGGACCCCGGAGCTGCAAGGCAAGTGTTTAACCTATTGAACCACCCTGGCATCCCGGAAAAAAAAAATCAATCATCCATTTTCAGATGATATCCAGCATTTTAATAATTTTCTACATATTTCTTAATTGAATACATTAACAAAGCAAACACAAAAGTGTTAACAATTCATTTATTCATTCATTTATATCCTTCATTCATTCCTTCAATTTAGGTGTATTCTCCCAAAATCTGTATGTTGAAGTGCTAACCCTAATACTTCAGAATGTGAATGCATTTGCAGATAGGGTCACTAAAGAGGCAATTAAATTAATGAGGACATTAGCGTGGGCTTTAATTAAACACGACTGGGTGTTCTTATAAGAGGAGATTAGGACACAGACACACATGTGAAGACCAGGGAGAAGATGGTTCTCTACGGGGCTTCAGAAGAAGCCTGTCTTTGACTTCTAGCCTCTAGAATTGTAAGAAAATAAATTTCTGTTGTTCCAGTTACCCAGTCTGTGGTATTGTTATGGCAGCTCTAGCACACTAATTGACAGCTAAGAATAGCAGCCAGCTAATATAATATGCTTTGCTTAGTAATATTTGTGCTCTAATTATACCTTTTAAAATTACTAGTTTACAACAAAAATGTTAAGATTTGTATACTTTAGAACTTGGGTATCTATTTTTATTCTCTCTAAAGGATGGTATATTCTAGCACCATTTCACAGTCTACACAGATACATACCTTTATGGAGAAATTAAAGAATAAAATTAGGGGCATTCCACTTTTGGGTGCCCCCTCTCATTAGAGAGCTTTGCCTTTCCTTCCAATAAACTTTGCTGCTTAACCTTTCAAAAAAGAAAATGAAATTAATTGCCTGCAACATACCTACTTGCTAGAAGATATGAAAGGCTAATGCATTTTTTTTTGTCCATTTCAAGTTCTTTGTATGAGTATAAATGTCAAAATTTAATCGTGTTTTCCCATTTATCTTTTCCTATTACAGTTGGCTAATTTGCACTTTAAGTACTTTTTAGCTCATCATAGATATTTTTAAGGGAATATCTCAAAAGCACAACTCAAGAGTGTTCTACTCTTTAGATTTAGTCTTTGCCACAGAACACTCCAAAGTCAGAGAAATACTACCGCAAGTCAGTTGAGTGACTCTGCATTACTGCTGCATAACTTGTACACTTATTAAAAGTTTCCCTAAGAAAGCTCAAATTATTTGTGGTTGTTGAGGATTCATGAGAGTGCTGTGATAGCAAATAATTTGCAGAACTTGCTCTCTTTCAATTAGCTGAGCAAAGAATGTATTCGCTGTCCTCATATCTAAATAATTGAGACAATGCTTATATATAGCTTATCTTTCTTCCAACTTCAAGTTAATATATGCTTATTTTAAAGATAAAATAACTTCAAGTTAATATATGCTTATTTTAAAGATAAAATAAAGATAAAAGTATAACAATTAAAATTAAAGTAATTTAGGGAAGCCAGGATGGCTCAATGGGTTAAGCGCTCACTTTGCAGCCTTGGGGACCGAGGATCGAATCTTGGCCCTGGCTTGTGCAGACCCATATGCTGAACTGGGGAGTGCCCCCAGTTCAGTTCTCACCGGGGTGAGACCCCGGCCCAGTTCCTGCCCTGTGCAGCCCCATGCCCACCTGTGGAACGAGACTGTAGAAAAACCAATGATGTGCTACTATGGAGGCTGTTCTGGGCCCTCCCCTTTCTCTCTCTCTCTCTCTCTCTCTCTCTCTGTCTCTCTCTCTCTTGTCAAAAGCAATAATTTTTTTTTTAATTATTTACAAGCCTAGTATCTGTTTATAAACTTTTGGTGTATATCCTTCTATCTACTGCATATTAAAATTAAATCTCTCTTTTTTCTCTCTATCTTTTATTTTCTTAATGAAATTGTATTGTATGTGTATAGCCTATAGTGTTCACTAAGAGCACATTGTAAACATTGTGATTTAAGCATCTGATAGAGGCATCTTACTCTAATGTGTTTGTGTGTGTGTGTACAGAAATGTACTTGAATGTCAACTAGGTGGACCAGATGTACCATTTTAAACAAGACAGAAAATAACAGTACTGTCCCATTATAAATGGTATATATGGTCAGCCTACTGAGACCTAGAATTTAGCCCATTGAGACTAGACTGACCAGAGGTTCCATGTAAAATGGGACAGTATTGTTTTCTGTCCCATTTAAAAAGATACATCTGGTCAGCCTACTTCAACTTACCCATATACTTTAAAATATTTCTTTGGTTCTGTTTTATAAAGATTCTTCTATAAATATATGTGTAAGTTTTTAACTATTTCCTTAACAGATAGTTCGCAGTGTAGGTTTTTTTTAACTAAAAGGTCCGCTCACCTTCAAATTTTATACATCTATCAGGTTGTCCTCAAAAGATTCTATTGATTTATCCTCCAACAAAGAGGTCAGATAAATTAGCATCAACTCACAGATTTGCATAACTTGGGCTCATCTTTAATTGTTAATGAATTTGGTTATTTCTTCGTGTTAATTAACTTTGGCCATTTCCTCTTTATAAGTTTATTCTCATCTATACTGTAAATCTTTTACAAGTATATATTTGTTTATTAACTTCTGCTATTTATTTAAAAAAAGTTTATATAATGAAATATTTTGGTATTTTTCTAAGAGATTCTTATCTTTGAGCACTAAAGAAGTAAAATTTATTCACTTCATTTTATTTTAGTATTTTAATAGCTAAATATTTAATATTTGGGCATTGATTTTTATCTATAGTAATGGCTAAATGTTTTACCTTATTTTTGCAAAATTAAAGTTATCTCAGCATTATTTCCTAAGCAATCTAATTTTTTTTTTTTTTGTCAGTTCTGTAAAATTTTAGCCTCAAAAGCAAACTGTCATATTTACTTTGGTTTATTTCTCTAATAACATTTTCGCCTCATTAAATTTTTTTCAATTTTTTTAAACCAATATTTTAATTATATCTTAGAAGTTGACAGGGCAAGTTTTTTATTATTGTTATTCTTTACTATAATTGTCCTGATTGATTCTTGTAATGTAAAGGTTTAGTGTTAAAATAAAATTGACAAATATTCAGTTATGTTCCCCAAAAAAAGTATGTCACTGTATAAACAACAGGGTGATAGCTGGCTTCTAATAAATACATAAAAACATTTTGGAAGAAATTACATCTTTATAATGTTAAAACATCTTAACTAAGGGACTAATTAATACCATTTATTTACATCTTGCTAAATTTCCCTTGTTAAGTCTTAATAGTTTTATGTGTAAAGTTCTGGTACATGGCCTATTAAGCTAATCCTTGGAAATATCATGCAATTTGTTACTATTCTGACAACATAAGTGTTTTATGTCCAAATGCTAATTGTTAAAAATAAACTACTGAATTGTATATATTTACATTCTGACCAGGAATATTAATGAATTCCTAGTATTTCTGATGTATTTCCTGATTTGAGGCATTTCTGGGAATTAAGAACATATTCCATGAGTATTAATAAACATAATTCTTCATTTCCAATACTTATTTTTCCTGAACATTTCAGTAATAGTATTAAACAATCATGGAAATTTCCATTCCAGACCTTTTTAAATAGCATTGGTGATATTATTGTAATGTTTAATTTCAATAATAATAATGGACTTTATGATTCCCAACTACACATGATGCTAATGTAGCTTGTGTATGACCTTCAAAAGTATACTCATTTAAAAAAATATGAAATTACATGAAAAGATATAGAAAGATTCAGAAGTAGATTTGTTCATATGGGTTTACACAGAGACTTACTCTCTCAAATTACTAAACTGAACAATTCTTCTTTGTTATTATTATTAGTTATTATTGTATTCACATCTACGTTCCTATGTAACCTTTATTCTTCTTTAAATCACCTGAGTATAATATTTCTCCTCCTCTTATTTAAAGCTTGTCATCCTTCTCCACATTACCTGAGTACACTCATCTCTGTTCCTGTTTGGTATTTTCATTTATCCAATCACTTCAAAAATTTCTCTGAATGACTCCAAATCTTTGGTCCAGCTTTGATTCTTCTGATTTAAATTCTGAATCCTTGCTCTTATTCTACTTGCAACTCAAAATCAACATGTCAAAACTTGGCCACACTCTCTTCCTGATAAGTCAGATCCCTCAAACTTTCTTACTCTTATTAAAGTCATAATTCCTCTATCAATTAATCACACAAAAATCTATATTATCACCTCCAACTAATCTTTACCCCTGTGCTCTTCCCACTTCACTTGCCAAATGCTTGTGGATTGTGCTTCTGCTTGTCTTCTTCATCCCCTGCCCATACCTACTGCAAGTTTTCTCATGTACCTGCATCCCATCCACCTCCTTTATATCGCTACCCATATATAATCGTGAGTCATGATATTTCTTACCTAAATTCCTCCATACCATAACACATTTGCAGAATAATTTTCAATTCATTTGTCTAACAACTGATAATTGATTTGCTTTCCATGGGGCCAGGAGCCTGTTGTCTGAGCCATAGTCTAGGTACCTAGGCCAGACATTTGTATGTGTCACCTTTTGTTTCTGTGATATGAGAGTGATGAAAATTGAAAGCCTTTTAGAATATGCAGATTCAAAATATCTATATGATGTCCAAATACATAAATCACAATGATATGATGAGAGAAGATAGTGGTTATAAAACCAATAGTATGGGGAAGCCGGGATGGCTCAGTGGGTTGAGCGCTCACTTTGCAGCCTCAGGGACCAAGGATTGAATCCCGGCCCCGGCCCATGCGGACCCATGTGCTGAACTGGGGAGTGCCCCCAGTACAGTTCTCTCTCTGTCTCTCTCTGTCTCTCTCTGTCAAAAACAATAAAATAAAAAATAAAAACAAACAAACAAACAAAAAAACCAATAGTATATTCACCAGGGGAACTTGATGAAACAGGGCTCAACAAAAGTAGGAGTCAATTCCTAAAATAATCTTTGGGCTATTGTTTATTTAGGTGCATAAATGAATGTATAGCAATAAAACCATAGTATGAACATTTACACTTCAAAAATCCTTTCCCAATTCACCTTTTCAGTTAATTCCTCACAGACTCCTGGGAAATCATAGGACTTTGTAGTATTCTCTGAATACTTTCAGTCCCTTCATCAATTCCCATCTGCTGAAGATGGGGACCACACAGGCTGTGCCTTGAACCAACTCTAAAACAGTCTCAATTTGAAGGCTCTTAGGAAGCCTTTTAATTGTACTTTCCCACCAGGAGATGGGTTTGGAAATTGTCTTGGGGCCTATAGCCAGTATAAAAGGAGCTTTATGAAGGACAGTAACCCCTAACAGCAGTGACCACTATCTTGCGCAACACAGACATTCAATAAATACTAACTAAATTGAACTAAATCTTCTAAGAAATTGGAGAATACACTAACATTAAAAAAAAAAAAATGAGTCCAAAGTGATATGATGCTACAAGCTCATCAGAGCATAATTATTGGGCAGACTTCCTGTGTTACCTTCATATGGCCAAAGAAAGCATTTTGTGGGCTAGTACAGGGGCAAGTAATCCTAAGAAATGGGATGTGAAAAGAGAGGGTATGCCCCTGAGACTGCTGCCTTGCCTGAGGAGCACCATTTCTCCTTCTATTGTGACTATCTTCACCAGGAACCTGAGGCAATGCTGGCTTGAATCCAGTAGCGGACAAGATGGTCTTGGGCTGAAATCATTTTAATAGGAACAGACAAAAATTTCTTCACTAAGATTTAAAAATATCAATTAAAACTAAGACAAATATACACAATGAAGGAAAGATGACAAAATAATCCTATCATAATAAGGACAGATGATAAAATCATTTCAGGTTGAGTTTGCTGAAACTTGATTTCAGTGATGCCACTCTCAATGTAATGTGTAACCGCCTCTATATACCATGAAAAGTTAGCCTGCTCAAAAGAAAAAATAAAAATAGAGTTGGGGAAGCTTGGTTGGCTCAGCGTGTTAAGCATTCACTTTGCAGCCCCAGGAACAAAGGATCAAATCTGGGCCCCAGCCTGTGTGGACTCATATGCTGAACTGAGGCGTGCTTCCCATGTGTGAGACCCCCAGTTCAGTTATTGCTGTCCCCCACACCTCGGTTTGGCCCCTGGTTCTAGGGGGCATGCTTTCCATGTGGGGGGACCCCAGCCCAGCTCCCACCCTGCATGGCCCCCGCCCACCTGTGTGGAACAAAACCATCTCGAAAAATTGATGACGTACAACTATGGAAACTGCTCTGTGCCCTCCCCCTTCTCTCTGTCTCTCTCTGTCTCTCTGTCTATCTCTGTCTCTATCAAAAACAATAAAATAATTATTTTTTAAAAATAGAGCTACTGATAGCAGAAAAAGACACAAAAAAAGGGGAGGTGAAAATTCTGCTAGACTTTGACTCTTCCATCTACCAAAAATATCACATTCAGTTTCTAGAGTGTATACTCAACACTCATACTCAATACCCAATGGGAAATAGTCTGAGTGATGAATCATAACATAGGATAAGATTAAATAACTTAAGATTTTAGACTTGAAAAGACTCAAGAAAATTGCTTCCTGTACTTACAAGTTTAAATGATCTTCATTTGAAAGAGACAGTCCTTTTAACTATCTCCAACAAGGCATAAACTCTTCCAGTACACAGAAGTAGCAAAATTACTGTTTGGAACTTAAAATATAGAAAAAAATTTTTAATTAGCTCTTCAATAAATTGTATAAAAACTGCTAAAGTCATTAAGAGTTTTCTTCCAAGCACTTTGTTACACTGCATGCATCATTTCTTTTAATCCTCTCAAACCACTCTATGAGGTATGTATTATTAAGTTCATTTAACAGTCACAGAAATTGAAGCATAAAAAAGGTTAAGCTCCTGACTTAGCAAAGGTAGAATAGATAGACTCAGCTAGGCTAAACCATACCAAGAACTCTTAGCCATTACACCATAGTTACCGTGATATGGTTGTATTAATCTAAAAGAATTAAGACAGCTATTTTTAGGAGACCATAAAAAAGAAAGCATGTTTTAATGTGGAATGGCAAGATCATCCTTGAAATTTCTTGCCATGTCATTTTTAAGATTCCCTGATAATATGTTCTTTGTGGAAGATAAACCTATGCCTTCAGCCAAGATCGTTCTAGGATTTCAGAATCCACCTCTTCTGGTCTTCAGTGTCTTGGATTTAGACTATCAAATAATAGAGTGTCTGAAAGTTGGAGGAAGTATGGGAAAGACATGAAGCACATGCCAATGGAAGTGTCCTTTATATTTTGCTTAGGACAATCCTTGTTCCCCTTTCATGACAGGATTTAAAAGGTATCCTAATGTAAATTAGCACAGCCACAATGGAGAATTGTATGAAGGCTCCTCAAAAAACTAGAATAGAATTACCACAGACCCAGTATTCCCTCTTCTGGATATCTACCCCCAAAATCTGAAAACTTTTATCCATAAAGTTATATGTATCATTATTTTCATTGCAGCGTTATTCACAGTGGCTAAGACACGTAAACAACCAAAGTATCTTTTGATTGATACATAGATAAAGAAGATGTAGTATACATATACAATGAAATGTTACTCAGCCTTAAGAACAGATGATATACTGCCATTTGTGACAACATGCACAGATCTTGAGATTATCATGCTAAACAAAATAAATCACACATAAAAAGTCAAGAATCATGATTTTGCTATGTGGGATATAAAACGGAAAGTAACAAATGAACAAGACAAACAAAAAATCTCATAGACACAGTTTAGTGGTTACCAGAGGGTAAGGGTGGAGAGATATGGTAGTAGAGGATAAAGGGGGTCAAATAAATGGTGATGGAAGGAGAAATGATTCTGGGTGGTAGACACACAATACAATATATTCATACAGATGATATATTATAGAAATGTACACTTGAAACCTATATAATTTTACTAGCCATTGTCACCCCAATAAACTGAATAAAAATTTAAAAAGATCTCTTAAACTTAAACTTCTGTCAACACACACACACAATTTGTTTACCCCATCCTGCCAGTATGTATGTATTGTTCATGGTATGTCATTAAACTGATGGTATCCTCTGTTTAGTAGGCTATGTGTTATTTTATAGATTATGCATTATATATAATGATCTATTATAACATATAATCTATATTATATAATCTATTATAAATCAATATTATAAATATACTTTATAAATTATTATTCTATAAAATATTAAAAACAGATTCAAAGAAAATGTATACCTTATACATAAGTTTAAATAGTTATTGAAAGCAACATAATTGATTTTCATTCTTCCTATATACTCTAAAACAAAGATACATTACTTAAAAAAGATACAACCCTGAATGCATGTTTTAAATAGGAATTAGTGCACTAGAAATCTGAAATTCACACATGAAGAGTCTGAAATATCAAACTGGTTATAATCATATTATAGGACTTTTAAGATCTCCAAGTATCTGTTAATACTGAAATCCTCAGAGGTTTGCAAAAAGAAAGCAGTTAACTGAATAGTATCAGAAGCAAAACACCACTTTCATTTTCAACAGTGACTTCAAATAGAAAAATTATTCTAATTTCAATTTTCTACATTTATTTTTATATCACCACATGGTATGTAGGACAATTTGCTAACCTGTGCTTTTACTCTATGGGTTGTGAGGAGGAAGGGGTTAGTTTTGGTGTATTCTGTGAAGAATTCACTTTGTGACTTATAGAGATTTGGAGAAGTGTTCCATACCCAGGAAATCCTGAGCCCAGGCACAGGGAGGGAAATATGGTTTTGTGTGTATGGAAAGATGAGAATACCAGAGCATGTAAAATAGAGGATTAAAAACCATATGGATGTAACAATAAATAAGCTGGAGCAGAAAATGTGTGTGTGTGTGTGCGTGTATGTGTCCCAGAGGGGAGGCAGAGATTGTGCCCAGGGAAGACAGGTTCTAGAAAAATGTGAAACAACGTTATTGAATGTACCTTTTTTTTAGAGCTTAGTGGGGAGCTACTGAACATAGAACCAGGATCTGGAATCAACCCAAAGATACGAACAGTTGACTTTCACATGCACTATACAGGGGTCTCCAAACTATGGCCCGTGGGCTGAATGCGGCCCGCGAGGCCCTCTCATCTGGCCCGTGGAGACCTTTTTATCTACGGAATAAAATTACGGAAATTTACGACTGCCAAGATCAGTCGCTTACTTTTTCTACTTCTGTTCACAGTCAATGAGATGATATAACTGCTGTTTGATAGTTAATGTGGGCCTCGGGCTGAAAAGTTTGGAGACCCTGCAGAACATTGGGAAACTAACATACATAGTCTGAGGAAAAAGCAGTTAAGTGGGTTGGGGTGTGTTTTAGTTTCAAAAATTATCCTGAAAAAAAATATATTTGAAAACATTTTTTCTACTTCAATATTTTCAATGTTTTCACAAGATATTGGATATACCAAAAATATATATATCTTTAATTGCCCTAATATGTATTCAACATTCTAGTGGCTTCAATTGTTCAGGTTCTGTTTGGTCACCATCACTTACTCAAATTGTTCTGAAAAATACAATAAATTAAGAATGTTTTTTGGGGGGAAACTGGGATGGCTCAGCACGTTAAGCACTCACTTTACAGCCCCACAGACCAAGGAACTGAACTGTGTACCCTCAGTTCAGTTCTTGCCAGGGCCTATGTGGGAGGCTCCCAGCCCAGTTCCTGTCCTGCGCAGCCCCGCGCCCACCTGTGGAGTGACACTATATGGAAAACTAATGCTGTCAACTATGGAGACTGCTCTGGGCCCTCTCCCTTCTCTCTGTCTCTCTGTCTGTCTGTCTCTCTGTCAAAAACAATAAAAATAACTCGTAGACATATATATTTCTCTTTATTTTATGAGGAACTCACAAAATCCATAGCAGTATAAAACTCAGTTTACCAGCAAAATACATGAGGAGTTAAAAATACATATGAGGGAAAGCCAGGACGGCTCAGCGGGTTGAGCGCTAGCGTTGAAGCCCTGAGGACCGAGGATCGAATCCCGGCTCCGGCCCAGGCAGGACCCACATGCTGAACTGGGGAGTTCCCACAGTTCAGTTCTCTCTCTGTTTCTGTCTCTGTATCTCTCTCTCTCTCTTTCTGTCAAAAATAAAATAAAATTAAAATTAAAAAAATTAAAAAAAATAAATGCATATGATTTTCCGAAACACTAGATCAGGGGTATCTAACTTTCTGGCTTCTCTGGGACAAATTGGAAGACTTGTCTTGGGCCACAAAAGAAATACACTAACACTAATGATAACTGATGAGCTTTTAAAAATCACAAAAGTGTTTCGTAATGTCTTAAGAAACTATAAATTCATGTTGGGCCACATTTAAAGCTGTCCTGAGCTGAATGTGGCCTGTGGGCCACAGGTTGGACAAGCTTGCACTAGATCTTGCTCCTGAATTATAAATTAGTGGAGATGTATTTTTTTATTGTTTTTGACAGAAAGAGAGACAGAGAGAGACAGAGAGAAGGGGGAGGGCCCAGAGCAGTCTCTATAGCTGTACAGCATCAGTTTCGAACACGGTTTCATTCCACACAGGTGGGCGGGGGCTGCACAAGGATGGAACTGGACTGGGGGCCTCCACATGGGAGGCATACTCCCTCAATACAGGAGTCACACTGGGGAGCAAGAAGTGAACTGGGGGCCTTTCACATGGGAAGTACAACTCAGTTCAGCACATGGGTCTACATAGGCCAGGACGAGGAGTTGATCCTCAGTCCTCAGGACTGCAAACTGAGCACTTAACCTGCTGAGCTATCCCAGCTTTCCCGAAGTTGCATTTTTAATACTGAAGTAAGTGTGGCTGTTTCACACTGATTATGTAGGGCTCTTAATCCCTTTTTTTTTCTTTTACTTTTGCTAAAATATATGGTATATGGGGCTGTCTGAAAAATAAAAATCAGCCATAAATGCCTCTATTTTTCATATTATATAGCTGGATCCTTTCCGGACAGCCCTCATAAATTGTGACAATGAAGTATGTAATAGCGGGTATAACAGACCATTTGCATTTAAATGACTGGTGGTTTAATCCAGCTAATTATGTTTCTCTAATATGTATCTAGCATTCATAACACCTGCATCATATCACGTACAATTCTGCATAAGATAAGAGGACATCTTAGCCTTTTACACCAGAGTTTAAAATACTAAGGGAAAGAAAGAAAAAGAAAAGACAGTATCAGTAGCAATGGGGGTGTGTGTGGGGGGGTGGGTGGAGATAGACTATGAATAATGAAGCAAATTATCTTTCTATGAATTCACTGTGGAAGCCATTATTTAATCCAGTCCCAAAGAATGCAGAAACGGGAAAAAGGATGCTAAATCCTGGAATCTAGGCCATTCTGTGAAATTCCGTGTCTTTTGGCAGACAGCCCGCTTTCACCTGAGAATGGAAGAAACTAAATATCAATGAAGTAGCACCTGCCTTAGTCAGTAGCTTTGACCTATATATTACCTCAATCTGCATTGCAACTTTCTTTCAAAGTTCAGTGAACTATTCACATATGCTGCCTCATCTATTTCTGTAACATCCATTGAGCTAGATGAAGACTAATGTTATCGCCATTTTCCAAATGGAAAATGTTAAGTGCAAAGGAATGATGCAGTAAGTCTGAGAAAAAACTAGAATTCAGACTATAACATAAATAGCCTTTTTCTCTATACTCTATTTTCTACTTGTTTACTAGCCAAGTATACTTCGTGGTAACACAGATGATTCAGCATACCAGCATACATATTTACTTCTACACATTGTTGGAGGAAAAAGGTGTTATAGGAGCTATGATGGGTAATCTGTTAACTTTTATTTTGAGTATAATGCTTGTGACGTTTTCCTACAATGCTACATTCAAATTCAAATAGTGAGACAATGTCCTAAATGTGCTTTTCACAATGAAAATAATTTTTGCATCTCTATTAAGCTATAAACTAATAATATTAATACATAAAAAAATAACTATTGTAGGAAATAAAACATGGTTTAAGGTCGATTTCAACAACTTCAAGGTATTACAGAAATGCATTTGCAGTGATCGATATACATTTTTCTTGTTCAAAAGTTTTTTATGCTGATGCACTTATTTTCAACAAAGGAAAATATGTTGTACTATAAAAACAAAGAGAAATTGTTTGATTTATGTGACCAGAGTAATGTTTCAAATCCTCAACTTCTGATGTTTCAGGGTTGTACAATTATCCTACACCTTTCAAAATCTTTCACATCTAAATCATAAAGATATTATCAAACCACAAGGAACCATATGAATATCTGATTTGGGACAACACAAATCTATAATTATCACTCTGACAGTACATTAGTGGAATTTAACAAGCAATTTGGTATTGAATTTCTTGTTTTCTTACCAAGCAAACTAAAAATATCTGTATAAAAATGCATAGAAAAGCCATGCCATGCTAATGTTAATGATGTTTCCATGCAATGGGAAAACAGTAATCTTATTACTATGGCATGCTGTTTTAGAACATTGAAAATTGTATTATCACAAAATAGCTAAATTTTGTAATTAAAATTAACCAAAATATTACTCTTCCCAACCAATAAACAAGTAATCAAAAATGGTATGTCATATATTCTTAATGATGCTGAAAAAGAAATATGAATTACTTCTTTCATCCATTTTTTTTGTAATCCACAATTGCATTCCTATTTCTCTAGAGTGTTCATACACATAGTATCTCAAAGTATAGTTAATATTTCATATGACCCATTTGATGTCCTTTTCAGACTTTCAGAATAATGTTTTCAAATGCCCTTCAAAGAGATCATCTTGTCTCCAGGAATGATCAAATGTCTCAAGTTACTGTGCTGAGAGGTATTACATTAGGAGGGAAATATCTGTTGATATTTCATGCAATTTGCATTTGGGAGACCTTGAGTTTTGTTTTGTTTTGATTTTTTAATTTTTTTGTCTATTCAGCCATCCTATATCTTTAAAAAGTATAAAGTTATTTGTGCCGTTTCTTCAAATACTCATCCTTGAAATTCTAAGACTAGGGGATTCAGAAAATAGTTCCTAAATGCCATGTATTCTGTTTAGACCTGAGATTTTTCATTATTTGCTGATAGAGTAACCAAAAATAAAAATAAGTCATTTAGATCAAGGATCCTAGATGTATGCAAGACAGATATATGAAATCTGAGGAAGCAACTTCTTGGATAAGCCTTTAACTTGATACAATTTCTCTGTTATACAAGGTAAGCGCTGTACAAGAGCTCTGAAAAAGTTCCAACTTTTTATAATACCTGAATACAGTTTAATCAGTGACTATGATATATAAATTTAATAAAGAATGAAATGACTTACTTCGGCTAATACTAAGGGCATTTAATTTGTCATGAGTGTTCCACACGACCGTCTCCAGTGTCCTAACTTTTATTGTGTGTTGTTCCTTCAAAGACATAAACACAAGTAAAATGTGATATAATAATAGTCATGATGGAACAAATTAGAGGATGGAAATATGTCCTAAATTTGCTTATCCAAAAGCACTGCATAATTGCAGTGCATAACTGCATACAACTGTACTTTAATGTTCATTACTGTCTTAAAATTTGGGAATCATCATCTGTTTCTAATAATAACTTATTCCCACTAGGATTGTCATAAGAAACATATGCCTCTATATTAACAGCCTAAGGCAAAGGAAAAATGGTATTCCAATCTACCCCAGCCTGTAAGACTATATTAACAAAGTTTACTTGGCATGTTAGGGTCTTCAAAGTGACAACTTTATGTTTTAACCTCTGAAATTTCCATTATTTAGGTTTACTTTTCACCTGTGTTCCCAGGGCATATGGCAGCCATTAAAGATATCAGTATTGCAGTTTTTATTATAACTGTAGTAATGTGTAATTAATTTCTTGACATAGGACCCAGAATTAGACATTATTAACCTGTATTTGTTCAGTTTTCCTACATTTTTCAATTTCAACTTGACCTATAAAATAGTGTATTTTTTCTCATACTATTAATTTTTTTTTAAGATTTATTTTTATTGTTTTTTGACAGAGAGAGAGACAAACAGAGAGAGAGAGACAGAGAGAAGGGGGAGGGCCCAGAGCAGTCTCCATAGTTGACAGCATTAGTTTTCCATATAGTTTCACTCCACAGGTGGGTGCGGAGCTGAGCAGGGCAGGAACTGGGCCAGGAGCCTCCCGCATTGGCCCCAGCAAGAATTGAACTGGGGGCACACCCCAGTTCAGCATATGGGTCCACCTGGGCTGGAGCTGGGATTCGATCCTCAGGCTCCAGGGCTGCAAAGCGAGCACTTAACCTGCTGAGCCATCCCAGCTTTCCCTAGTATTCAGCTTATAAATTAGGTGGGCCAAGGTTTATGATGATTATTTTATAAACGAAAAAGAAAGAAGTGAGAAAATGAAATGATATTTTTGAAGTTACACAAATTAGTGTCACAAGCTAAGGCAGAAGCCAGTTCCTAGTTCCTGGAGAGGAGTGCCCTTTCTATTATACATCGGCCATCCACCCAACCCTGCAGAAAGGGGATACATGGTATTTTCTTTGCCCAGTTAGTAACACTAGGAAAAGTGATAAGACTGCATCATATGGTTTGCTAAAGGAACAAGAGACAATTTATTCCCTGTGTCTGTGATTTCCAGATTAACGCTATGACATGTCTATGGAATGTATTTCAAAAGAATATCCATCTTCTGAGGGCTGAGACTGTCTTATTTACTTTGCATTTGCAGCGCCTAGCAAAATACCTGGTCCTAAGAGGAACATAATGGATATTTCTTGTTGAACAAATGGCTCATGTACTCTCTATTCGGAAAATAAATAGATATTATTTTAGTATTTCAATTGAGGAAAAATAATATGAGGTGTCACAGGACTCTAAATTCATTTGTCACTTTTCAAGTATGTTTTATTTTTAAAAACTTATTTGTACTATAAATACAATGAAACCAATCTTTTTATCTCACAGTATTTCTTAAAGATTAAAGAACATGAGAGATGACAGAGATATACAAATATAAATTAATACTATTTTGTCTGTGTCTGAAATACCATATCTATTTTATTCCTGATGATATATTTCCAGAAGCATGTTTAAAGGTGTTAAAAATATTTAAAATATATTAACATACTTAATTATCATTACTTCTCAGCTTTATAAAATTTAATTTATATTAGCTTATTGAACATTGTATAACTGAGTTTATGTTATATAAACTACATATCTTATATAATTTAGGAACCTTAATTTTAAAATTGAATTCTAGAAATTGAGAATGTTTGAAAAAATTTTTAAAGAACCAAGGTTTTTATCCCATAGAACATAAATCTTAGTGAGAAAGGTTGATATATAATACTATTCATATAAGAACGTAAAACTTGAATTTGGTAAGTCAGATTTTTTTTAAGGTTTATTTTATTGTTTTTGAGAAGAGGTGAGAGAAAGAGACAGACCGACAGACAGACAGACAGACAGACAGACAGAATGGGAGAGAGACCAGAGCAGTCTCCATAGTTGCTCATCATTAGTTATGACTTGGTTTCATTCCAAACAGGTGGATGTGAGGCCGCGCTGGGCAGGAACCAAACTGGTGGCCTCCCACATGGGGGGTGAGAACCTTTGCCGCTGAGTCATCCCAGCAGTTACTAATTGTGCTGCAGTTCAGCATATGGGGTTTGCCAAGGCCAGGGCCAGGAGACTGAATGCAGGAACACATGATTGCAAGGGACATGCTCACTCACTGAGCTACCCCGGCATCTGGTTATTTTTAAATGTCTTTTTCTCATTTAGCAAGAGAAAGCAATTAGAATAATATATGAAATATTCAAAGTCTATTATTTCTTCACTAAATGGCTCTCATCATTCAAACTATCAAAATTATATTTAAGCAACAATGTGGGGACTGCCTTACAGTAATTCCTAGGGAGAGCTTGCCCCTAAGACGTTAGAGTTGACTACTAACACTATACAAATACCTCACTGCATTCTAAGAACAATTTGAAACTTGTTGGCAGGGCCAACCCTGCCTCATAATCCCATACCATTTTAATTATGAGAAACAAGTTATATTTAGTGCAATGAGAATACATATTAGCATCTACAAAGTCTTCAGTTGTAATGGCAGAAATCCCAAAGGTTTAAATTCCTCAGGCTTACCTCATTTCTATGAACCAAGCAAAGAAATCAGCGTCTTATTTCTCAGAGGAAGAGATTCTCATATTATAGCATCTATTAAAGGTGTCAGGGCTGTCTTGTCGTTAAAGCCAGTGTAGTCACAAAGGGTCATAGGAAAGAGGGTCTGTTGTTGATGCAATAGACAAAAATGAGTCTGGGAATAAGGGGAGGTTTTTAAATTAAACAGAATAGAATCTGCATTTAGAACAAAACCTGGAAAGAATCCAAGACTGAATTTAAAAAAAAAATCTCATTTTGTCAACTATAAAATAAGAAAAATCCAGTAAATAAGGTTAGAATTCATAATTTTCACATTTTATGTTTATCAGATTATAAAAGTGATATTCTTATTCATCTAAGTATAGGCATTTTAAAATAAGTAAAGAAAATCAACATCCATTCTTTAAAAAGATGCAGATAAATATTAAAAGGTTATCTATTTTTTCTTTACAACTGAAATTCTACACCACTGTTAACATTATGATGTATTTATTCCTAGCCTTTTTTTTTTCCTACTACAGTAGAATACTAAAAGACAGACACATATATTTTCTTACAACTCCATTTCTCTAATTTCCAAGTACCTCATGTATAGAAATGTAACAATGATACTTACACTTCATAGAACTCTTTTGAGGTCTAATAAGGATAATGGAAGTAAAGAGCTCAGTAAAGAACCTGGCACAAGATATTATTATTAAAAAAAAAAAAAGTAATGGTAGCTTTGAAGGTGAAGCATTTCCAAAATGTTACTGATCTGTTATTTTGTGATTTCCAGTCATTTCCTACACAAAACCATGGTTTAAGCCACCACCAAATCTCAACTGAGATAGACTTTATTCTCCCTTACTTTTATTTTGTATCTTTACCATTGGTTCAAAGTCAGCAGCTAGACTGATCCTACATAATATAAGCCATTTCATGTCATATCTCTGCTCAGAACCCTCCTTGGCTTCCAGTATCTTTCATACTGAAAGTTAAAGTCCTAAGGCTTACTTTTCTCTAACATTTTTGTTTGTTTTTGTTTTGACCCTCCTGCTCACTCACTCTTGGCTATTTTGTAAATGTGCCAAGCTCAAGCTCGCTGCTGCCCCAGAGTGCTTGAACTCACTCTTTCCTCTGTCTCTATCTTCCCAGATATCTTTATGATTTACTCCCCCTCTCAATTAGGTTCTCTCCAAAAAACATCTCATCTGAAAGGACATTGTCATGATCATACTCAATTGAAAAATATGATCAATATCAGCCTTCCCTCTCTAACTTCAAACTCCACACACTTTCAGTATTTTCCTTCATAGCATTTATCATGTAATACTGTCTTTGTTTGTTTGTTTGTTTGTTGTGTATCACCCCTGCATAAAAAATAAGTTCATAATAATAGGAAATTTAACTTTTCCATTCATTGTGCCCATGACTAATGCCTGGCAGATAAACATTAATATTTGTTGAATAAATAAATCAGAAGAGGCTTCTCACAAACATGAATTTCTGATAGGGATTTTGGAGATTCTGTTGAATTTAAGCAATCTGAAACGGTATATTGAGGAACATAGTGGGTTAGGTGGACACTGTGTATAAAGCCTTCCTGGATCACATCAAGATTGCAGATAGATAGAGGAACAGTCAACTTTAGGGAACATCAGAGTACTGGCTGAACAGAGCCCCGACAGCTGAATATATAAAAAAGACAAATTTAAACTAATAGAAAAAGCAGAGACATGATACGAGGTGTCCTCAATACATAGATAGTGACTGAATTCTGGAGGTGGAGAGGCACCTCAGGAGTGAAGGTTTTCACAGAAACAGGAGAGGATCCTGACACACACTGGACTCCCCAGCTTGGGAGTCCTTTGAAGGGGACAAAAAGTTTCAATTACAGCTGGCAGTGAAAATCAATGAGAACGCTGTCTATCTCAGTGAGACATAAGATGATTAAAAGTTCAGACACCCTTCTATAATTCTGGAGTTTTGCCCTTCCTATCTCGAAAAATTCTAGGTGGCTGGGGAATCAACCGTTCCCTATTAGCAGGAGAGGATGTTCTTCCAAACTTCAGAAGGAGCAGATGTCTACAGCTGCCCAAGGAGCTTCTATTGCTGCTCTGCTGATCCCTCTGGGCAGCTGTGTGCTGCAAGTGGCATACCATTCAACTAGAACTGAAGAACACACACAGCATATTCAAATGACACTCCTATATCATGAACACAGGAGATCAGAGAGACTGTACCACTGAACTGACTGTACAGAAAACATACTACCTACGGCCACCAAGCAAAGATTTAGATACATAAGAGATCTACCTACTAGAAAGAAGCAAACATGGAAAGAAAGCCAGAATGAGGAAGCAAATAAACACATTCCAAATAAAAGACGAAGAGAAACCTCCAGAAATAGAGCTAAATGAAATAGAGGCAATCAGCCTAACAGAAAAAGCTTAAAATACAGGTTATAAGAATGCTTAAGGAATTTAGTGAAAACTTCAACTAAGAGATAGCAACCATAAAGGATACAGAAACCATAAAAAACAACTAGTGAGAAATAAAGAATATAGTAACTGAAGACTATACCAGAAGGATTCAATAGTAGGTTAGGTGAAGCAGAAAATTGAATCAGCAATCTGGAAGGCAAGGCAGGAGAAATGCCCAGTTGGAAGAGTAAAAAGAAAAAAGAATTAAAAAAAATGAGTATAACCTGAGAGATCTCTGGGCAACATCAAGCATTACAATATTCATATCGGAGAGGTACCAGAAGAGAAGAGAGGAAGCAAGGAATCAAGAACCTATTTGAAGAAATAATGACTGAAAGCTTCCCTAACCTGGTGAAGGAAATAGACACATAAGCCCAGGAAACACAGATAGCCCCAATCAAGATAAACCCAAAAAGAACCACATCAAGATACATTAAGGCTAAAATGTCAAAAATTAAAGACAAAATCATAAAAGCAGCAAGAGAAAGACAACTACTTACAAGGGAGCTCCCGTAAGATTATCAGCAGATTTCTCAACAGAAACTGTAGGCCAAAAGAGAGTAAAAGTAAATATTCAAAGTAATGAAAACAGGGCCTACAACCAAGACTACTCAACACATCAAGGCAATCATTTAAAAATGAAGAAGAAATAAAGAACTTCCCAGACAAGAAAAAGCTAAAGGGATTCACTACTACCAGATTGGTGTTAAAAGAAACATTAAAAGGACTCCTTTAAGGAGAAGAAAGCAGAAAACAAGCAAACAAAAGAAGATAAAAAACATGAATAATAACATGGCAATGACTATGGACCTACCAATAATTGCTTTAAATGTAAATAGACTAAATGCTCCAATCAAAAGACATAGGGTAACTGAATGGATAAGAAAAAAAAAGACCCAGGCATATGCTCTTTACAAGAGGCTCACCTCAGAACAAACAGACTGTAGTAGAAGGATGCAAAAGGATATTTCACACAAGTGGAAAGGAGAAAAAAATGAGGTAGTTATACTTATATCAGATAAAGTAGACTTTAAAACAAAGACTATCACAAGAGGCAAAGAAATACATTATATAATTATAAAGGTATCAATCCAACAAGAGAATATCAGTCCCATAAATATTTATGCACCAAACATAGGAGTACCTAAATACATAAAATAAATATTGACTGACATAAAGGCAGACATCTACAGTAATATAATAATAGTAGGAAACTTTAGCACCCCACTAATACCAATGGACAGATCTTCCAGACAGAAAATCAACACAGAAATAGTGGCCTTTAATGACACACTCAACCAGATGGTTTTATTTGATATTTTTAGAGCATTTCATCCCATAGCAGCAGAAAATACATTCTTTTCAAATGGACATGGGACATTTTCCAAGATAGACAACATTAGGCCACAAAGAAAAACCTCAGTAAAGTTAGGAAAATTGAAATCATACCAAGCAGCTTCTCAGACCACAATAGTATGGAACTAGAAATAAATTACAAGAAAATAAAAAACAAAACAAAACAGCAACTCAATTATAAGAAAAAAAAACACATGGAGGCTAAAAAAACATGCTACTAAGCAATAAATGGGTGAACAATGAAATTAAGAAAGAAATTAAAAAGTACCTTGAGACAAATGGAAATGAAAACACAACAATCCAAAATCTATGGAACACAGCAAAAGCAGTCATAAGAGGAAAATTCATAACAATGTAGGCCTACCTAAAGAAACAAGAAAAATCTCAAACGATTTAATTGTACTCCTAAAGAAACTGAAAAAAAAAACCAAAAAAAACAAAAAAACCCCAGCAAAGGCCAAAGTGAGTACAAGGGAGGAAATGATACAAATCGGAGCAAAAACAAACAAAACTTAAACTAAGAAAATAATACAAATTATCAATGAAACCAAGAGCTGGTTCTTTGAAAAGGTAAACAAAGTCAATAAACCTTGAATCCGACTCCTCAAAAAAAATAAATAAATAAAGAGGACCCAAATAAATAAAATCAGAAACATAAGAGGAGAAGTGACAACAGGTACCACAGAAATAAAAAAAAAAAAATGATAAGAAAATATTATGAGCAGCTATATGTCAACAAATTGGACAACCTGAATAAACAAAATGGACAGATTCTTAGAAACATTCAAGCTTCCAAGGTTAAATCAAGAAAAAACAAAATCTAAATAGACCAACTACTAACAATGCAATTGAATCAGTAATCTACAAGCTCCCGGCAAACAAAAGTCCTGGACCAGATGGTGAATATTATCAAACATTCAAAATAGAATTAACACCTATTCTCTTCAAACTGTTTCAAAATACGCAAGAATAGTGCAAGCTCCCAAACTCATTTTATGAAGCCACCATTACTCTGATTCCATAATCAGGCAAAGACACTACAAAAAAAAAGAAAAACTTTTGGCCAATATCCTTATTGAATATAGATGCAAAAATCCTCAACAAAATATAATCAAATTGAATTCAGCAACACATTAAAAAAATACACCACAATCAAGTGGGATTCATTCCTAGGATGACAGTTTTGTTCAATATGTGTAAATCAAATAATGTGGTATACCACAGAAACAAAATGAAAAATAAAAATCATATGCTCATATCAATAGAGGCAGAAAAAGCATTTGACAAAATCCAGCTGCCATTTATGATAAAAACTCTCATCAAAGTGGGAATAGAAGGAACATACATCAGTCTACTGAAGGCAATATATGATAAATCCACAGCTAACATCATACTCAATGGGCAAAAGTTAAAACATTCCCCTTAAGATTAGGAACAAGATAAGGAGGTCCACTGTCACCACTCTTACTCAACACAGTACTGGAAGTCCTAGCCATAGCAATCAGACAAAGAAAAGAAATAAAAGGCATCCAAATAAGAAAAGAAGAAATAAAACTAACATTACTTGCACATGACATGATACTATTTATAGAAAACCCCAAAGACTCCACCCCAAAATTAACGGAACTGATAAAAACAAATTCAATTTAGTAAAGCAGCAGGATACAAAATTTATAACTGGTTGCATCCTTATGCACCAATAACAATCTAACAGAAAGAGAAACTGAAAAAAGCAATCCCATTTACAGTTGCATTAAAAAAAAAATGCCCCATAAATAAATTTAATCAAGAAAGTAAAAAGAATCTGTACTCAGAAAATTTTAAGACACTGAAGAAAGTAAAGAAACTACAAATAGAAATACATACTCTGCTCATAGGTAGGAAGAATTACTATAGTTAAAATTTCTATACTACCCAAAGCAATCTATAGATTCAATCCAATTCCTAACAAAATACCAATGGCATTCTTCACAGAACTAGAACAAATAATTCTAAAATATATGTGGAACCATAAAAGACCTAGAATAGCCATAGAAACCATGAGAAAAAAGAACCAAGTTGAAGGAATCACACTACCAGATATCAAATTATACTACAAGTTCATAGTTATCAAAACAGCACGGTATTGGCATAAAAACAGACACACATCAGTGGAACAGAATAGAAAGTTCAGAAATAAATCAATGTCTGTGTGACCAATTAATCTACGACAAAGAAAGCAAGAATTTACGTTGCAGTGAAGACAGTCTATTCAATAAATGGTGGGGAAGCCGGGATGGCTCAGTGGGTAAAGCGCTCACTTTGCAGCGCCGGGGACCGAGGATCGAATCCCGGCCCCGGTCTGTGCGGAACCATATGCTGAACTGGGAGCTCCCCCAGTTCAGTTCTGTCTGTCTGTCTGTCTGTCTCTCTCTCTCTGTCAAAAATTAATGAAATAAATAAACTTAATAAATGGCACTGAAAAACTGGACAAATACAAGCAGAAAAAAAAAATGAAATTGTATCACCTTACCCCATATACAGAAATAAACTCAAAATGGATTAAAGACTTAAATGTAAGACATGAAACCATAAAACTGCTAGAAAAAAATATAGGAAATAACCTCTCAGACGTTACCCTTAGTAATATTTTCAATAATATATCTACTCAGACAAGGGAAACAAAGGGAAAAAATTAAAAAATGGGACTACATTAGACTAAAAAGTTTGTTTGTTTAAGGTTTTTTATTTGTTTTTATTTGTTTTTATTGTTTGAGAGAAGGTGAGAGAGACAAAAGGGATGAGGGCCCAGAGCAGTCTCCATAGTTGTACACCATTAGTTTTAACATAGTTTTATTCCACACAGGTGGATGTGGGATCACATAGAGTGGGCACCAATCTGGGGACATCCTAAATGGGAGGTGAGAACCTTCATTGCCATCCTAGCAGTTACGGTTGTGCTGCAGTTCAGCATATGGGTTTGCCTGGACTAGGGATGAGATTTGATCCCTGGAACATGCACTTGCAAGTCAAAAGCTCAACCTGCTGAGCTATACTGGCATCCCCTAAATTTTTTTTTACAGAAAAAGTAACCATCAATGAAAGGAAGAGCCATCGTACAAAGTGGGAGAAAGTATTCATCAATGAGGCATCCCATAATGGGTTAATATACAAAATTTATAAAAAACTCATATAACTCAATACCAAAAAAACAACCACCCAATTAAAAACTGAGCAAAATACCTGAACAGACATTTCCCCAAAGGGAACATACACTTGGCCAAGAGACACATGAGAAGATTCTCAACATCACTAATCATCAGAGAAATGCAAATCAAAACCACGAGATACCTCCTCACTCCTCTCAGAATGGCTATCATCAATAAATCGATCAACAAGTGTTGGAAGAATGTGGAAAAAAGAAAACCTTTCTACACTGTTGGTGAGATTGCGAATTAGTCCAGCCACTATGAAAAACAGTATGGAGGTTCCTCAAAATATTAAAAATGGAACTACCTTGGGATGCCAGGATGGCCCAGTGGGTTAGGCACTCACTTTACACCCCCAGGGTCCAAGAATCAAATCCTGGCCCCAGCCTGTGTGGACCCATATGCTAAACTGGGGTGTGGCCACAGTTCAGTTCTCACAGGAGCAAGTTTCCCATGTGGGAGAGCCCTGGTTCAGCCCCCAGCTCATGGGAGCATGTGTCCCATGTGGTAGGCCCCCAGCCTGGTTTCTGCCCTGTGCAGACACAGGCCCACCTGTGGAGTGAAACTATATCAAGAACTGATGATGTACAACAATGGAGACTGCTCTGGTCCTGCCCCTTCTCTCTGTCTCTCTCTGTCTATCTCTCTGTCAAAAACAATCAAAATAAATCTTTAAAAAAATAAAACGGAACTACCTTATGATCCAGCAACTCCACTCCAGGATATTTATCCAAAGAAATCCAAAACACTAATTCAAGAAACCATATACACCCCTATGTTTATAGCAGCATTATTTACAAAAGAAAAGCTATGGAAACAACCTTAATGCCCATCAACAGGCAATTGGATAAAGAAATTTATTATATTTATATAATGGTAGTATTACTCAGACATAAAAAAAGAATAAAAGCTAACCATTTGCAACAACATGAATGGAACTAGAAGTTACTTTGTTAAGTAAAATAAGCCAGATTGAGAAAAACAAATATCATATGATCTCACTTATACATGAAATCTAAAGAATAGAATAAACAAATAATCGAAATAGAAATAGACTCCAACTGATAGAGTGAGATGGGAGGATGGAGGAATGGGTGGGAAGGGTGAAGAGGTTGGGAATGCAAATTAGTAGACATGGAGTGATTATGGGGATGTAAGGTACAGTATGGTGACTATAGGTAATAATGTCAAAAAAGCTATGCAGGGTGTCAGGTAGACACTGGACCCCTCAGGGGAAGCACTTTATAAATTATATAGATGCCTACCCACCATGTGGTATACCTAAAAATAATATAAATTAATGTTGAATGTCAACTACTCATTTATACACACACACACACACACACACACACACACACATATGTGTATATGTATAAAGTTATAAATACATATATATAATCATAAGATGTAGAGTACAGCACAGGGAACATAGCCAATGGTATTGTATTAACTATGTAAGGTATCTAATGGGAAATAGAACTTTTGAGGTCTATAAATGTCTAACTAAGCTTTATGTTCTCTTGTACACATGAAACTAATTAAAAAAAAAAAGGTTCTCTCTCTCTCTGTCAAAAACAATAAAAATAAAACTTAAAAAAAAAATAATGACATATGAGCAAGTGTTTGAAGAACAAGCCCAAGTAAGTATAGAGAGTGAAAAAAAGACAGTGGATTCTGTGCAAACCAAATAATTCCACTTATATTAATAGTTATACACAATGCAAACGGGGGGTAATCATAATTCAGAGTAGAGGCTGGATCTTATTCGGGTTTGGAGGGCCATGAATGTCAGAGAGCAAGTTTGAATTTCATTTAAGAAGCAATGGAAGATCTCTAAAGGTTTTTCAGTAGGGAAATAACATGACTGAAGCACTTTAGGAAGACTTATCTTGCAGGAATATACATACAGTATAGATCAAAAGAGGGAAATCTACAAGCAGAGAGTCCAGAGCTTTTTATAAACTATTCCAACCCAGTTTATTCTAACATTTGATAAATCAGAAAGACCTTCATATTTTAATTTGGAAGTTTTCCAATAAGGTCAGTGAATTAAAAGTGAAGATCTTTACTACAGGAGACATGGAAGCAAAATAGTAAAGAACTAATGAAAATGTCAAAAAGAAAAAAATCCCAAGAAATAACATGTATCTAAGTAATATAAAACACTTATAAATGACCAAAGAACATCTGAGTAAAAAAATATGTGACCAGTGATTGAAACCGGCAATGTCTTATATGACTAAGATAACATACTATAAAAAAAATTATCTCGGGGAAGGCGGGATGGCTCAGTGGGTAAAGTGCTCACGTTGCAGCACCTGGGACCCAGGATTGAATCCTGGTCCTGGCCTGTGCAAACCCATGTGCTGAACTGAGGTGTGCCCCCAGTTCAGTTCTCTCTCTGTCTCTGTATCTCTGTATCTCTCTCTCTCTCTGTCAAAAACAATAAAAAATAAAATAAAAAAATTATCTTTTTTCACTTACATCATCTCAAAAGTATATAATGCAAAATAGTAATGCTCCCAAAGAAATGAGAATATTCTGTTTTAGTACTGTACAACTGAATTAGCAGCAAATAAATTTAAATAAATTTAAACTATACTTTATAATGTATAACATGGAATTAGAATTTCTGGGTTCTGTGAAAATAATATGGACTTATGAAACAAAGGTGAAGAATGTAATCCAAGAAAGCAATCTGTTCATAACGCCATGTATTTCTCAAAGGCAGACTTCAAAAGTCCCTAAAAAGGTTGAATTATTGAAATTAAAAATTAAAAACTAAAAACATTTATAGTATTTACAAAATTTACATGATCCAATAACCAATTTGGAATTTTAATTATATACCCTCCCACGCCCCCCACCCCCAAAAAAGGCATTGCTTTAAACTGCTTTAAATCAGAGGAAATTTTTCTCTTCGATTTCATTCAAGATGTGTATATAAGTCTTTCCTACTTTTACCTAGTATTTCGTCATTGAAAAAAGATCTTCAAATATTACTCTGTAGAAAATCTTTAGCTTAGTGTCAACAAGCTCAAGAAAAATCTCTGAGAAAACTGTTGCCTGTGTTTTATGTCACTACTACTGCTTTTACACATAAATGAGTACCGTATTTTCCGGCGTATAAAACGACTTTTGAAACGAAAAAAAGTCAACTGAAAATCAGGGGTCGTCTTATACGCCGAGTATATCCTGAAAAACGTCTTGATGTGCCGCTAAACGAATTTTCCAACTCGATCCCGAAAATCGTCTGGATATGCCACTAAACGAATTTTCCAACTCGATCCCGCACCAATCACTGCAAGGCTGCTCGGACCGCCTCTCCAACTCAGCCAATCCAAGCAGGCTTTTTATGCATGCAAATTATACATGTTCTGTACCCGAAGCTACACTGTGTTCTAGTAAAAAGCCTGCTCAGATTGGCCAGAGTCAGAGAGGCGGTCTATTATAACCTTTGAACCTTTGCTTGTTGTGATTGGCTCACCGTGGTACATACAGTTGCAGCACAGGAACGTTCTGTGTGGCCAAAGCTG
>PVKE010015137.1:0-33896 GCA_004027555.1 Craseonycteris thonglongyai
AAAAAAAAAAAAAAAAAAAAAAAAAAAAAAAAAAAAAAAAAAAAAAAAAAAAAAAAAAAAAAAAAAAAAAAAAAAAAAAAAAAAAAAAAAAAAAAAAAAAAAAAAAAAAAAAAAAAAAAAAACTTTAATACTTAAGATTCCCACCAATAGCATAGAAGAGTACCCACCAGACCAGACCCACTTTGACAATGGATACTATGAGTCTTCCTTAACATCTCAAAACAGATGAGCAAAACAAAACAGGCAAAGGCCACAGCTAATTCAAATTTGTAGTTTCATATCCTTCATTCCTATCAACTCGATTACACCTTTCATGTTTTTGGACACTTGCAGGTTTTCTATCGTGAACTGCCTGCGTATGACTATATCCTACGTCCATTTTGCTATTGCAATGTACTTTACTTCTTTCTATTGAGTAATAACAAAAATAAAACATAAAAAATGTGGTATCCATCAAGAGAAAGCATAAATGAATTGTGGTGCAGCCATCGAGAATATTATGTAGTTGGCAAAAATAATGAGGTACAGTTGACCCTCGAACAACACAGGATTTGGGAACACTGAACCCCCATGACGTCACACACCTGGGTGTGACAACAGTTGGCCCTTTGCATCCAGATTCCCAACTACAGACCGAAATCATTAGATGTTCACATGGAAAGATTTGTAAGATAAGTAAGATGAAAAGGTAATTCATGGGTGATCATGAATTATCTTTATATCAAAAGGTATCCACCGGTATGTTTATTGAAACATACATATGCAAGAGAGTAGAAAAGTATGCAAAAGGTTAGTTATAAGGACTTGCATTTATTAAGGATGTATTATGTGCCCAGTAGATTTCCCAATGCTGTATAATGTATCTAATCCACCCATCAGGCCTGGGCAGTAGGAAACTGTGATTCCTCAGCTAAGGAAGCCGAGGCTTTGGGTTCATCAGGATCCCAGAGCAGGTGCACAGCAGGGCTGGATGGGACCCTCCACCAGCTCTTAATAAACTGACTTCTGGAAAAGCAGGAGGATCCGCCCTTCCAAGTCATTTGAATTTCTAGAGTGGGAATATATTTGCAAATGGCCACTTTCTAAAGACTACAACAAAATAAAGAGGGAGGGTGCCTGGGCTGGCGAGGCCTGAGCATTCCAGGGGCCTGCAGAAAGGTGTCACGTAACACTGGAGAGAAATGGAGACAGGTGAGCGCGCCCGGGTGTGAGGCTCACGAAAGCGGAGACTCCGGGGCGATAAAGGCATCTGAAAATGCACAGGGAGCTGCGTGGGGCGTGGCTCTTTGTAACCCCAGATGGCCGCCGACACAGGGCCACTGGGTGAAAAGTCCAAGCAGCAGATGTCAGCGTGACAGAGGGCCGCCGAGCTGGGTGAGGACCTGCCAAAAGTGGCCGTGTGTGCCCCCGAAGGTAACGTGAGCCCCTGTGGGGGCTGAACCTGACCCAGTGGCCCAGAGTGGCGCCCTGAAAGTTAGAGATCTCAAAAGCTGGCTTCAAGAGAGGTGACACCAGAGATGCCCCTCCCGGGCCTCGCATGCTGCAGCCACAGCAAAACATGTCCTCTAGCTACCAGGAAAAGTGGGCTCAGAAGCAAAATTCAAAAGAAAAGTCTCCACAGAATTCAACAGACTAGAAAGTGTCTTCAGAGTTGTGAGACCTCAGAAGGGTTGTTAAATGAAGCTGTTGTGTCGTATGTCCATCAGCTGAGCGACAGGAAGTCAGGGCCTTGCTGCAATTTCCCTTCACAGCCCCGGAGTTTATGGAGCTGCTGGCTGCGGATGTCACTGGGACTCTTAGCACATCGCATCTCCAAGATACAGGCAGTTGTTTTTTGTTTTGTTTTATTTTTTTATGGCGAAGTGATGGATTTGCTCCTACGCTCACTCAGTGGTTCAGGTGGATTGCCCAAATCTGTCTGAAGCCTGTATGCACTACAGGAGGAAAAACGTGGTAGGCACCCTGAAATGACACAAGCTGCCACTAATCCATGAGTCGTGGCAATGGCCCAACTCTAGTATTCTAAGCAAGAAACCACTGACAATGGCCATTCACAATTTAATAAAACCAAACTCCAGGACATGCTTCCCAAGTGAGGAAAGTCAAATCAATACATATTACCTGGATTGGGGCCAAAAATGGCAGTAACGGTACAAGCATCTAACCGTTTCTGAGTGGATGTTACTCATGACATCATACCTAGAGTGAAAACAGGTTTAGTTGAGAATGTATTGGCAAAAACCCAAAATGCCACCGAGACAGAATCAACTTCCTTCAACAACGGTTCACAGGTGAATTATGTGGAATCTATCTTTCGATCAAGTCCTCTCTATCCCCACCAGATGTTACACTGTGATTCTGTTTTGCTCCCACTCACTTGTGCGCATACTTCCCCTTCTAAGTTCCCAGGTACCCCTGGGAAGAGGCAAGTGCATCCTACTTCCTGACGACAAGCCCTTGATGGGGGAATCTTATTCAACTCTGTGTTCACCCAGTTCTTCGTACCTGGGAGGTGCCTAGTACATTAGTGTTAGACCTTTTATTTTTAAAACAATTCGTAGGGGGACAGAAGCAAATCAAAAATAAATTGTGGGTCAGAGTGAACCAGATTGTCTGAGTGAACAGCTGTTTCATGTCCATACCTACTATACAGGAGTCCACACACTCCCTCAAATACATCAGCTCAAACTGGAAATTCAAGCCAGATAAATAAAACCAAAGACAAACTCCAGCCCAACCAGTGTTTTACCAGTGTACGTGTGTGTGTGTGTGTACATATATACATACATGTACATATACATATACATACATATTGTCTGGAAAAAAACAGCCATTGTCAATATAACAAGAACAGTTACATGGGCTGGCTACTTTCCAGACAGTGTGTATGTGTGTGTGTGTGTGTGTGTGTGTGCTGGAATATTATTAAGCCTTTAAAAGCAGGAAATCTTGTCATTTGGGACCACGTGTATGAACCTGGAGGACAAGACAGACGGACACTGAAAGACAGATACTGCATGATCTCACTTATACGTGGGATTCAAAACAGTCAAACTCTAAGAAGCAGAGAGTAGAATGGTGGTGGCCAGGGACTGAGGGGTGAGGGAAACAGGGAGGTGTTGGTCAAAGTGACCAAGTTTCAGGTATGCAGGATGAATACATTCTTGAAATCTGATGCATAGTGTTGTGACTATAGTGAACAGTACTGTATGATATACTTAAAACTGTCCTGAGAGGGTAAACTTCAAGTATGCTCAGCACCGAAAAAAGAGACAGAAAAACAAAACAGGGAGGTAACTATAATAAGTGCTGGCTATGTTAATGAGCTTTATATGGTAATTATTTGACAATGTATACCTGTATCAAAACATCAGTTTATACACCATAAATATGCACAGTTTTGTTTGCCAATTATACTACAATAAAGCTGTAAAGATAAAAATAGATGGCACTGGGGAGGAGAGGATGGGCAGAATTTGCCTTGGAAGGTATATAAGGGAGCTTTCTGGGGCGAGAAGAGTATTCATTAACTTGACAGTGGTGTGGGTTACACAGGTATGCCACTCTGTCAAAATGCACAGAACTTTATACTTAACATTAATGCATTTTACTATGTATGTAACCGTATGCAGGGTGTCTGCATATGGCACATAAGTACTTATGAACTAGGTCCACCTGCGCAGATAAAATGCTGATTAAATAAATAGAAACAAAGGGTTGCCGGCTCCCTAGGGTGATGATCCTCTTCAGCAGGGTTTATTCCCCCTAAACAGTACGAGAGCAGCAGAAAACACAACCGCTTCTAGAGTTGAGGTTCAGCTACCAGGTGAGGTTTTCTGAACTCTCTCCCACTGGTTTCAAAGTGCAGGTGAGGCCAGGGGAGCCACCAAGGGAGGGCAGGTGGCTTAATTCAGTTGTCCGAGTGATTCACTTTGTTTCCGAAGGGATTCTTGCCATTCACTCCTGATATCGCTCCACCAGTCGCTCACCTTAGCGTGTAACTGGTTGAAAGGGCGCCTCTGATATTTCTCCATTTTGCAACACCAGAGAAGCAGGTAGACTTTAACTAATGCTCTTCTGCCTTCTTGTCTAAAAGCGCAAGGACATTTTTATGAGGAGGCAGCGGCAAGAAAAGATAAATCAGTAATAAAATAAATAAAATAAAATCGTGGGGCTCATAAGGGGCCCCACACATGGAGGCATTCAGCTCAATGAAATCAAAGGTGGATTTACTTGACTCATGTAAATGGAAAGGAAAACGAGGCACTTCCATGGTGCTCCAACCGACTATGAATAGATGAGTGACGCTGGAGCATCAGACCTGCGGTCCTAGGCTCGCAAATGCCAACAATGGCCATGCCCGTTTAATGGAATAAAAAAAACAAACAAAGCGCTACGTATTACTGTTTGCTTCCCCTGTCAAACGAGGTGACAGAATATTCTATTCAGTAAGAAGGATTTTATACAGGAACAATCATTACGTGTTGTATAGAAGTGAGTTCCATGCCAGTACATTGGGGGGCGGTGAGGATACGAGTATGATAGGGTGTGGGGGGACAGCTTGTGAAAGACTGTGCCTTCAGTTATGACAGATGACAGAACCAGAGCTTCCCACATGCCCAGCACCGTGCTAATCAAGCTATCAATGATGGGGTTCGATTGCAGGCATTGAGGTCACGCCTAGAGACTCGTAGGTGTAGACAGTGCCAGGCGCCAGGTGACATCATAGCCCCTGTGGAAAGGAAGACCCCATGGAATCTTTGGCATAGAAGGTGCTCACCCATGCTTGCTCTGAGTCAGTGACTGAACACAAGTAAGGGACACAGTACATGTGCCAAGTACCACAACATGAGCATCAGGCTCTGAGGTGCCTCAGGATCATTGGGAGCTCAGCACATGCTGTCAGATCTGTCCACCTGGACAAGGTGTTTCAACAGAGCCGCAAGGGGATGAGCTGGGGCTCTGGGCTTCCCAGCCTCAGCAGGGTTGGGATTTGGGGCTGAGCGATTCTTTCTTGTGGGGTGACTGACGTGTGTGCTGGAGGATGTTGAACAGCATCCCTGGCCTCTGCCCCCGTACCTGCTGGTGGTACACCCACCCCTGAGCTGTGACAATAAAAAATGTGTCCAGACATTGTCACATGTTCATGTTCCTTGGGGATAAAAATGGTTCCTGTGGAGAACCCCTGAGTTAAACAGACCTAGACCTTAATCTTCAAGATTCTAACATTTACAAGCTTTGGACATGGGGCCAGTCCTTTCATCTCTTCCAACCTCAGTTTCCTCATCACTACAGTGAGCCAACTCTGTTTTTATGAGTGCAAAAGAGTAAATGATTAAGTCCAACTCTCCATCGTTCCCTGCAACCTGATTCTTAACTTTGAACTTGGGCACGCGCCTGCTTTGGCCAAATCAAACAGGTAAAGCCTCTCATATTGTTGTTTCTACTGGCTCTCTTGTGCCTCAGGCATCAAGCACAATCCCCAAGTAGCCTGCTGGTCTCAGAAGGATGAAAATCATGTGGAGCTGACACAGACCTGCAGAGCTGCAGGCTGAGGTGAGCTAATGGAGTTCACATGCAGACAGACGAGAAGGGCCGTCATTTTACATGGCTGCCAGGCTGGACACTTGTGATGCAGTGTTACTGTGGGAGGCGCTGACTGATACAGTGAGAATCCCTCTGTGCAGAGCAAGTCACTTCTCTAAGGACCGACACATGCTAAGTGCCTTCTCCCCATCCTTCTTTCAATGGCTTCAAGTACGTATGGCTGTCTGGCTCCTTCTGGCTGCCAGTCAGGCCCAGGACTAATGCAAGAACAGTTCCTCCATCATTTGGATGATGATGGAAAGAACAACACTGCCACACAACGAACACATTACAATAAAAGTCACAACCGATTCCGTGCTTTCTGCAAGGCACGCATGAGTTTCTGAAAACAAGGCTCCCATCACCTAAACCAGTTACAGGTTAGAAGAACGGCCAGCATCTCTTTCACTTACTCAATGTGTTCGTCCATGTTGGGCATCTTGGTTGGAGACCAAGAGTGTGTGACGTGCAATGAATCGGTCCAGACAGCGCAGGGCTGTGCGCACACGTGCTTCCCCCAGCTCACAATGGGGACAAGGCTTTTCTCCTGGATGTCTGAGGAGCGCCCTACCTCTGCTCGGCAGTGCCCCAACCCCAAAGGAAGCCGGCTCCCACACTACCATTCCTGCATGTTTTCTTACTCAGCCTCCTTGTCTCTCCCCATCAGCAGTCCAAGAAGGTTTTTCAATAGAAGAGGCTACAGGATATAATCGAGGCTCCATTCATTTATTCATTCACCTGACACTGACAGGGAACTCGTATATGACAAGAACGCTGATGGGCTCTGGAGCCATGACAATGGCTGGCTCACACCTTATCTCTACATTTAGAATCTTGTGGGTCCATAGGAAGAAAGCCCAAGAAAATTACAACGCAGTACGATAAACTGTTAAAAGCGCCCACATTCTAATCCCTGGAACCTGTGAATATGGTCACTTACATGGCAAAAGCGACTTTGTGGATGGGAGTAAGTTTAAGATACTGAGATGGGAAAATGTACTTGGATGATCTGAGGGGGCCCAACGGGATCCCAAGGGCCATTATGAGAGAGAGGCAGGAGAGTCAGGGTCAGAGATGTGACAACAAAAGCAGAGGCCAAAGAGGTGCAGCCATGAGCCAAGGAGGCCAGTGGCCTCTGGGAGCTGGAAGAGGCAGAGGACAGATTCCACATTAGAGCTTCCAGAATAAATGCAGCCCTCACTCTTGACACCTTGATTTTAGCTCCATAGACCCATTTTAGACTTCTGGCCTCCAGAAGGAAAGACAATAAAGGTGGGCTATTTTAAGCCACCACGTTGGTATAGTTTGTGACAGCAGCATTCAAGGATGAATATAGGGGAAAATACACAGGGAGATCCCGACATATACTGGAGGGTCTAAGGAGGGCTTCCTGGAGGAGGTGATGAGGAAACTAAAAGACGTGAGAGAAGGAGCCAGGGGAAGAGATGGGAAAGGGCTCTCATGCAGATGGATTACTATGGAAAAAAGCCTGGGTGAGAAAAAAATATTTTAAAAACCTAATTTGTTATGCCTAGGATTTGGCACATGGCCACACTCAGCATATATTGAGTTATTTTATTTAAACATGTACATACACACATAACTCATAGCTATCTACGACAGAGCGTATGCAGAAAAGAATGATGCTAAATGCAAATGAAGGGACTGGGAGCATTGGCCTTGGAGTTGGACCGTGGAGAACCAGGAGGGACTAGCAGCTGCCTCTTCGTCCCTAAGGCAATGGGAAGCTTTGGAAGTGTTTAGAAGGGTATGACCATGTTAAAGTCTGGGTCATGGAGCAGTCACTGTGGTGTGGAAACCAGAGAGAGGTGATTCCCAAGGCCAGTTAAGTGGTGACTGCAATAGTCTAGGTAGGAAAGGTCAAGCTTTCTCATTCCCGGCCAAGACAGATCAATCTGTGCCACTGTTTACGTAATAGGCCCTCAGTCAAACGTGACCCGGCACACAGTGGCCTCTGTGGCATGGCCTCTGTCCACCTCGCACCCTTCCCTACCTTCACCCCCACATTCCATGTCTGGAAAACTTAAAGACTCACTTCTCTGTGCCAAACATAATGACTTTACACATACCAAGTCAATCCGGTAGCTCGCTCTATCTTGCTATCTTGTAAATATCTTATTATGTTATTAACCTGTTTCCTTATCTGTCCAGTGAGGTCTCTAACAGAGAAATCTTGTTTTATTCCTCTGGATAACCTGAGTTTTTTTATTCATAACTGACATATAACTATGTATTAGGTTAGGTGGACAGCATAATTATTTGATACACGCATATCTTGTGAAATGATTACCATAATGAGTTTAGTTAACATTCATCTCCTCATATAGTTACAATTTTTTCCTGTGATGAGAACTTTTAAGATCTACTCTCTCAGCAGCTTTCAAATATACAGTACAGTATTGTTAACTATAGTCACAACATTGTGCATTACATCCCCAGACGTTATTTATCTTACAACTGAAAGTTTGTACCTTTTCCACCCATTTCCCTTACCCCCACCTCCCACCTCTGGCAACCACCAATCTGTTCTGTTTCTATGAGGTTTAAAAGTTTCACGTATAAGTGAGATCATGCAGTATTTGTCTTCCTCTGTCTGACTTACTTCACTTAGTATAATGTTCTCAAGGTCAGTGGAATATTAGGCGTTAAAAAGAAGGAAATCCTGCCATTTGCGATAGCCTCCTCATAGATGAATCTACATACACCACATTCTCTCCACCCTTTCATCCATCAAGCAACACTTAGGCTGTTGTTTCCATGTTTTGGCTATTGCGAAGAAATAGGGCTGTGAACATCTTCAAGACAGTGTTTTTTTTTGTTTTTGTTTTTAAAATTTATTTTTATTGGGTTTTGTTTTTTTTCAACAGAGAGAGAAGGGGGTGGGCCCAGAGCAGTCGCCATAGTGGTACGTCATTATTTTTCAATACAGTTTTTCTCCACAGGTGGGCATAAGGCTGCACAGAGCAGGAACCAGGCTGGGGGCCTGCCATTTGAGCCCCAATAAGAACTGAACTGGAGGCATTGGGTTTGCATATGGGTTTGCACAGGCCAGGGCTGGGATTCGATCTTCAGACCCCAGGGCTGCAAAGCTAGCACTCAACCTGCTGAGCCATCCCGGCTTCCCCAATGTTTTTATTTTATTCAGATAAATGCCCAGAATTGCTGGGTCATAAGGAAGTTCTAGTTTAAATTTTTTGAGAATTCTCCACACTGTTTTCTATAGTGGCTGCACCAATTTATACTCCCACCAGTAGTGCACAGCAGTCTTGTTTCTCCACATCCTCACCAACACTTGTTATCGCTTGTCTTTTTGAAAATATCCATCCTAAAGGATGTGAGGTAATGTCGCACTGTAATTTTGATTGAATGACCAGAATCTTAACATCCCGAAATAATAATTTTAATAGTTATCATTCATTGAATCCTTTCTATTTGTCAGGCACTGAACTAGACCACTAGCCCAAGAGGGCAGGGGTGGTTCTACCTTGTGAATTATTTCATCCCTGCCCCTAACATGGCTGGCCTCAATCAATTACATGTGTTAGACGGGATGAGCCAGATTATACTTTGGTTACAAATGAACTCCCTACTATCACTGGCCTAGCACAGCAGAGGTTACTATCTTACTCACGGTATACAGCTGACCCACATTGGTAGGTATTGTGAGTTGAACTGTGACTTTCCAACAGGTGTGCTGAAGTCCTAACCTCTGGTGTCTGTGAAGTGGCTTTATTTGGAAATAAGGTCTTTGCAAATGTCATCAAGTTAAGATGAGGTCATTAGGGTGGCTGCCAATCCAGTGTCTCTCATGTCCCTATTAGAGGAGAGACAGCACCAGGTGATGACAGACGCAGATGTTGGAATGATGCAGTTACAGACCAAGGAAAGTTGAGATTGACGGCCACCACCAGAAGCTGGGAAGAGATGAGACAGGGGTTCCCCCCAGAGCCCCCAGAGCTCAGGGCTCAGCCGCCAGAACTGTGAGAAAAGAACATCCTGTTGCTTTAAGACCCTGGTCTGTGGTACTGTGTCAGAGCAGGCCTAGCAAACTCATACCTCTTGACTGCACACAATGGCTCCAGGACCCAAGCTGACAGGCATCCCTTTGTAGACACACCATCTGGAAGAGGTGACTGTCTGTGTTGCTGGTAGGAACTAAGAGGACCCCTTTCCTCTCACGTCCCCTTTTGCCAGAATGCAGGCACGTGTCCCCAGCTAAGCTCCAAGGGCAGCGGGGAAATACAAGGAGACACACGCAGGCTTGAACATCAAGGCTCTTTGCTGTGGTGTTGAATGTTTGTTGAATAATTAAATATATGCCCTTTCCATTTAAACCTCACCCTGACCCTGATGTGATCGGGCTTTATAACTTCTGTATGTCATCAATGAGGAAACTAAGGCACAGAGAGATTAAGTGACTTCTCCACTGTCACACAACACACACGTGCCTAGCAGAGGGCAAGGCTAGGATTCAAATCCAGAACCACTCACATCTCAAGGTTGTGTTGTCGCCTTTCAGTAAATGAGTCCTGGAGGAGTGGAAATGCAGTCCTTTATGGCAAGTGACCTTGCACTACATCACCTGAAGACCTTCCCCAGGCAACTGGCTTAAGGGTTTCCGAGTGCAGAAACTTTTTCCTCCATTTAAGGTGTGCCCTGTGTATACAGCTCCCTCCTGTATGCTCAGGGATGGTCGGTTCACCATTCGTCTGAATTGAAAGCAGGTCATGTGGTCTTCCTCCATTCTGTCACTGTTATTCCAGTCATTTGGCGGGGGGGGGGGGGGGGGGGGGGGGGGGGGGGGAAGGAGGGAGAAGTCTAGCCTTCGAGAAGAAGTAGGAAAGCAATGAGGCCTGATGGTCAGAGCCTGCAGTTCAGCTTTGTCCTGGAACTCAAGAAAGTACCTGTCATGTTTGATGTCACTCATTCTGGGAGATATTTTAATTCACATTGCACTGGCCGCTCTCAAATGTCTCCTGGTGGTGAAGACCTATCACCGGGATCCGGTGGAGTCCCCTCAGTGCCACGCTTTCTTTGACTTGACAGAAGAGGACTGACTGGTCTGGTGGAGGCTGCAGAAACCAGGTTTGCCACTTCATGCTGGTTTTGCTCAGAAGTAATTCGTCCATTAACTGGGAACACACGAGCTCATTAACAGAAGTGGACGATGCAAATTAGCGGTCTGTGTAAGTCCATCCAAAATTAGAAAGAGCTGGAACTGGTCTGGCTCAAACCTCCTGCCCAACACCTTCATTAACCAAAGAGGTTTCTAAAAGCCCAGCAGTCCCTGGGGGTCAGATGCATTGAAACATATCCACCAACCCCCGGGAAAGGCGGAGCGATGGTTGGGAGGTGAGAGGGCAGAGGGACCTGACATGTATGGAGTGCTGCCCAGGAGCCCGCCTCATGCGAGGTGTTTCTACTTCAGGATCAGGCATCACGTCCACAGTTGTGACCTCGGGGGTTTACACTTGGGGATGTAGGCTCAGAGCATGGATGACTTAACCACCATCTTTGCCAGTCAACAGCAGAGCTGGGATCCAGAGCTGTGTGTGTCTGAATTCCGATCACATCAGTACGTTACTGAGCAGAAGTTGGAGACTCAGGCACAGGATCGCCTCTGGTCCCTTTATCATCTAAGTCACAGCACATTTGGAAGCATTCCTGGTCAGTGCTATGTGGAGCTGCAGTTTGTAAATGTTTATTTACAGAGATTAATCAACTTGGCTCTTTGCAAGTGCTGAAGTAAGAGAAAATCAGCTTTCTCTCAGAGTAGGTGCAGAGACATCCAACAGCCCCCATCCCCATCCCCATCCTCAAAATGTCTAAATTCTTTGAAGCCAAAGCTCGAAGACTAGATGGCACATGGTATGATGACGGTCAAAGAGAATGGCCCCAGGGACTCAAAACACATGGGCAGGCATTGTGCCTTCCAGTCCCTGTCTGTCACTGAAAGGCCCTGGGACCCTGGGCAAGACCAGTTACTTCTCTGGGTTCTGCTTCTCTCAGTAAGAAAAATAAGGAACAAAGTGAGGTCCCCGAAGACCCCTCTGGCCCAGAGACTCTCTGAGAAGAACCCAGGAGTCTGAATCATTGTTCACAGTGTGAGTCCAAGTGGGGCTTTTAAGGGAGGTAGAAGATCAAGTCAGGGGACAGAGAGCCTCCTGACTCATGACCCCAGGCCCATGCACACACACTTCAGGGAAGACAACCCAAAGAAGAAGGGGCAGAGTGACCCTGCAAGGATACACGTAGTACCCAGCAATTTCATTCCAGGATAACACAATGGTGGCTGAGAAGCCCAGGAAAGAATGTTTCCTTTTGCAGTAAGAATAGGAGTCCCCCCAGTGCTAAGAGGCCAGAAGGATCTAGGGAAGATTGTGGAGGGCCCCAGAGACAGAAAAAAGACTCAGAGAAAGGGACAGATGGGATTCTAGTGTCAAGCAAATCAAAGAATGAACATGCAGCCTCCAGCATGAGCAACATATTCATCTTTCTGTCATTCACTCATCCATCCATCCATCCACTCATCCATCCATCCACCCATCCACCCACCTATTTATTTATTCATTCATTTATTCATTCAACTCTTAGTCTATATCGACATCTGCGCTGGGCCCAAGAGCTACAACAGTGAGTGAGAGTATGGTAAGCAGAGCCCTGCCATCATAGCAGGGACAGGGCAGAGTCTTGCCTTTAGAGACTGTTGTCCACAATAGAAAAATTCAAGGCCTCAGCGTAACAACAGTTAAAGACAGAGTCAGACCCTCTAGTCTAATCCCCACCCACCCTCTCTCCCTCCCTCTGATTCTGTGGTGCATTAAAAGCCCCACAGACTTGGAGAGTTGAAACCTTAGACTTGATTGTGCCCCCTTTTAACTGAATATCTTTGAGAACTCGCTTAGACTAATCTTTAACATGTGGATGACAGCGCCTCCCTAGCCTGTCTCAGGAGTGTGAGACGCAAAAGAGAAAAAAAGGAGGCAAAAAGTTTATGACCCCTTAGTTTATGAGCCGTGATGAACCCCCTGTGTGACTGTTAAGTTTGCAATCATGACTTCCTTGGGGCGATGCGTGGTGGCGTTGCCAGAACCTGTGGGACCCAGGGCTTCTGCTTTACTGTGTCCAGGCAGCGCCGGGTCTGGGTTTCATCAGGCCAGGTGTTGGCCAAGCAGCTGGAGACAGTTTCCACACAGGAAAGCAGCCAGACCAGCCTGAGGACGGCCAGATCGGGCAGCGGAGCCCCGGGCCCCTCGGAGGCCCAGCCCCCAGGCCTGGGCCCACGGCCAGGAGCTGCAGATCTCAGGAATGCCTCATAAACCAGGCTTCAAGGTGGAAGGAGGCAAGAAGGACCCTGGACTGATGTGGATGGATTGAGAAGGCTGCAGGCCGGCTGGTGACACAGGTCAGGTGGGGCACTCCACACACAAGCAGAGGTTGCGCGCCCAGTGACCAACGATGCTGCTCCCTGGGAAAGGCCTTGTTCGTAGGGATGGCAACTGCACAATCCCTTCCTATGGGTCTAGACCTCCAGATTCTGGGTCCCAACAGAAAGCCAGATCAATTGCAGAACACTGTGCTCAGCCCACCTACAGCCCAGGTGGCCTGTAGCATGTGGCTTATACCCCCAACCGTGTGGCAACGTCTGCGTGTGGCCTGAGCGAGCATGAAGCTCCTTTTGGAAACTCCATGGACAAAATTTTGCATGTCATTCCTTGGACGCCTGACTCTCTAGAGAGGAGCAGTCCTCACCAACATTTTCCCAGACACCAGCTCCTACTATTGTCATCGCTGGGCTGTAATGGTGACCCCATACCCCCCGCTATGGAGACAAAGAATTGTTGACCCTTCCCCTCTCCAAGGGTTCAGAGGAGCGATGCGTCTTTTCCTCGCAGCCGTGGTCAGTGCAAAGGGAAAGCAGCACATAATAGGCGACCCACCATGTGAGGTGCGGGGGGAATTATTGACGGAGCAGAGAGAGCGCCTACGCTGCGGCCGGGCTGGCCAGTGTTAGCGAGGTGTTTGTTCTCGCAGCTGGCCTTTGGACTCGCACAGAGGCAGCGCCGTAAATAATAGCGCTATTGTCCGCCTGTGTCAGAGACAGACAGAAGGGACGTTTGGCCCGCGTCCAGACACCGCGAGGGCCACTCATAGTCACAGTGTCCAATTACCTCTGGCTTGACTATAAAACGCCTTCTCCTTTTCGCTAATTTAAGAACAGGCGGTGTTAACGGCCCGGCACCAGGAAGGGTTTGGCTGCATCTTTCAATGGGGGGAACTGAAGTTCTGTTCAGAGCTGAAATCAAACTGATGTGGGGTGGAGGTTGTCCAAACAACAACCCACTGACCAGAAGGTAAACTGTATTTGGGTGTCCCTTTAAGAAGTAGTAAAAATAAAGTCTGTTCTGTTCTGAGTTTGCTAGCAGGGTATAGTCAGGATGTCAAAGGATTTGATAAGGAGTGAGGGACAACTCTGGCCATTCACACAGACACGGGATTGGGGGAAGTGCTACCTCCTCTCCTGGTGAGTAGATGACCATGACAGTGACAATGATGATCATAGGAGGTTGCGTCTATTGTGCTCTCACTGTTGGCCGGGCGCTGTGACAAGCACTTTTTCTGCTTTCACACTCTCCACCCTCCTACAAGGTTTGACAAGTACTGCACAGAAGAGGAGGCACTGCGGCTTATGGGGTCCAAACGACAGCAGCACGGCGTTGGTGAGGTGGTGACTGGGATTCAGAGAGTTGGTCTGAATCAGTTTGCAGGCCTCTTCACACACCTTCAAAAACTTCCTCAGGTCCCCACAGCCTCCCGGGTTTGCAGGCTACATTGGGTGACCAATGACACATTCTTATGTCCAGCAGGGCCCTCTGATACTCACCAGCCAGCCAGGGGTGGTCTGCTGAGAGATGGTGCTGCTCCTGAGCCCCAGAGAAAGAATTCCTCCCGGCTGCATAGGCTCTGCTCCTCTGAGGCCACTTCTCTGCCTGGGTTTGTCCTCAGAAATCTTCAGGCCCAGGGTCATCCCCGTACGGTGCTTCGGTGGTCAGTCATTTCATTAATCTCACTCCATCTACCACTTTCCCTGACAGGGAAGCAGTCATTTGTGCTTTAGGTAAAAGAAAGCGCAGGGGAAAGGGTCCTATTATGTTAAAATGGGAAAGTGAGCTTCCGAACTCTCCTTCTCTAGCACCAAGCCTGCCACAGGCACACTGAGCTGTCAGAGACGTGAACCCCGAATTCATGCTCAAGAATGTGAGGAAGCAGTGCTCGACCTTGACCTTCGTTCTCCTGCAGAGGGAAATTCCGACACAGCTTTCATAGGGACGCGCCCCAAATTTCAGAGGGCCTTCCCACACCCGTGCCCCAGACGCAGCAGCGTCATCGGTCGAAATGTAAAATCCCTGATGGTCTCAGTGCCTGTGACGGTGACCCACATCCCTTTCATCTCGCAAGGCTGCCCCGAGAGCTTCCTCTAGAGGATACCCAGGCCACTCGGGGGTAACTAGGAGGGAGAGAAGGGAAGGGGCGTCCATCCCCATCTGCCAACCAGCAACCTGGAGAACATAGCACGTCACCCTAAAAGGAAGAGAAGGACATTTGGGGGGACCTCTTTGCATCCTAAAAAGATACACATGTTTTGGAAAGAGAAAAAGCGATGTCTCACTTCTTAAGGCCAATTTTTCAAAGAGCCGAACGTTGGATGAAGCCAGCGCTTTTCTTTGTGAATTCCCAACCTGTGGGTTGTCTGATATCGTAGAACAAGCGGGACAGTGGAGAACATGGATCTTTTAAATGATGGCTGTGAGGGTGGGTCTGCCCAGAGCACTGTGCTATGACTGGCAGCTCCCCTGAGAGTGCCGCGTGGGTGAGGTCCCTGGGGAGCTGGTCCGTCTCACCTGTGGCTTCCCGTCCCTCCTCTGATTACGACCCAAGAGGCTTTCCCAGAACTCCCTGTAAGGTCAACCTGGACCCCGTTGTGTTCATTTTAGTTAATAATTCTCATCCACTGAAAGCCAGGCACATCTCTTAATTCTATGCAACAGTAGACCACAGTGTCTTGGTTTGCCCTGAAACAAGCATCCCTAGATTAGTCCACTAATTTGTCCTTCAACAAAAGTATTAGGCACGCAACGCGTGCTTGGTCCTAGGATGGACATCTGTATCCTGAAAATATCATGCAGAGAAGAGGGGCTGTAATTTTCACACGTGATAATGTTCTCACAGTACCATGGCAGGGTGACCATCTCAGCCTGCGGGGGCCAGAGGAGGTCTCCTTGAAGCAGATTTGAAAAATAATTGCAAATCGCCCAAGCACAGGGGCAGAACTTGTATGAGCGGGGCTGTATGTGTGTGCTGGGGAGAGAGGCACAGAGACGCAGCCTATCCAATAGTCTTTATGCTTTCTAATAGTTCTGATGATGTCATAGCCTCCCAACCGTAGGGCCCATCATGCCAAGACTACTATTATTCTCATTCATCATTGTGCAGGACAAAGCTCAACCACACTCTTTCCTGTTGCTCTGTCTCTGCTCCATGTCCCCCAGTACCCGCCCTTCAGTCTCATGGTACACTCCGGTCACACAGAATGTCTGGCCAGTCACAGAGGCTGCCAGTGGTAGGCTGTTCCTAAACATTTTACATTCTGCCACTTCAGTCCAGAATCTTCTCTACACCCACCTCCTCGGGCTGTCTACATTTTCCTGGCTCACATGAGGTCATCCTTGACTGGAAACCCCTGGTTGCAGGAAAAATCTCCCACTCGTGTGTGTGTGTGTGTGTGTGTAGATTTGAAGGGCAGTTGCAAAGATGGTAGAGAAAGTTCCCATCAGCCCTTCACATGGTTCCCCCTGCAATTAGAATCTTACATATGGTGATGCATTTGTCATAACTAAGAAGCCAGCCTTGGCACCTAACTACTCATTAAACTCTGCTTAATTCAGGTTTTATTTATTTTTTGCCAATGTCCTCTTTCTGTTCTGGGAGCCAACACAAGATCATTGCACTATAGCTAACTCAATACTGGTCCCAAGCAGCTTTGTGTGAGGGTTTGGTAGTGGGTCCTGGAATTGCCCAGTGTGGAATCCTGGGGTTCAGGGCTATCATTGTGTGGTACCTGTGAGAAAACATCTTCAGCAACAGGAAGTTCCAATCAGTCTCCTGGAAGTCACAATGCGGAGTTGTCAGTTGGTCTTATGACCAAGGCTCTCAGAGAAAAGGTGCGTGACAATCTGTCAACCATCCCATGAACCATGCCCTATTTGGACACAGATATCACTCTAAAGTTAACAAAAGCAAAATGCATCCCTGACTGTTAGTTACCAAAGGTGGGGGACATGCGTGGCTATTCTAATACTCTGAATGGCAACATTTCAAATAATGGTGAACAAGGGACATCTTTGATAACTGGATATAAAAAAGCTGAAAGCAAGTCAGATAAGAGACTTATAAGCCCTGTGAGCTGTAATCCAATTTGTCATTCTTGTAAAGCAATTATAACTCTTTCTTCCTACAAGGAAGGAAACAATAAACCATGGGAGTCTCCAAGGCATGATCATTAAGACCAAACTTGTCTGAGGCTGATAGCAATATATGCCTCAGTTGTTTCTGCATCAGCCCACATGTGTTTGAGAATGACATCCTGGCAAGAATGGCATGGCCGTGAGGAGGGGCTTGACCTCTGTGTAGGCAGGACAAGAGCTTCTCAACCATCTCAGGACCTTGACCAAGGTATTGATGCTCTTGCAGAGGCAATCAGAGGAATTCAGAATGAGGGAGACTGTTACGGTCTCTCACACCTTCTTGGTTGACCACTTCCTGTATTGGTTATTTCTTGCTGTGTAACAAACCAGCCCAATCTTAGTGACGTCAAACAGCACACACAAATTACCTCACAGTGAGTCAGGAATCCAGGGGTGGCTGAGCTGGGAGGTTCTGACTCAGGTTCTCTCCTGAGGTTACAGGGAAGGGTCAGCTGGGGCTTGTGGTCATCTCGGTGCTTGAATTGAGTAGAATTCATTTCCAGGCCACCTCCTTGCCAGTGGCAGGCCTCAGAAGGTCCATCCTACTCGGGTAGCTGATGCCAGGCCTCAGTTTCTCGCAACATGGGCCTCTCTCCCTCAGTTACCTGAGTGTCTTTATGTCACCTGGACTGCCTACCCTGTGGCAGATGACTTCTTCCAGAGTAAGGATGGGAAAAGAGAGAAAAAGGAAACCCAAGATACAAGCTCCAGTCTTTAACTTTGTGATGCCCCATTATGTCTGAAGTATTGCATTTCCTAAAAATGAATCACAGTCATCCCATGTACAAGGGGAGGGAAAATATTCCCCTTTTGTGGGGAGAAGCATCGAAGAATTTGAGGACATAACTTTAAAGCCACCATGCTATTCTTTGTGGCATAGACAAACTCAATTCATGTTTCCTAAACGTTATTGAAGCATCTTTTATATGCCAGGAGTTATCTGAAAAGAGGATTACAGGGCCCCGTGCACAGGCAGCTCCGAGTACAGGTTTGAAGAATTAGCTATCACATTCTATTCATACTAAAATAACATAAATATGCAATGAGAAAATAAGCCCTCTTCTCTGATTACACCAAAGCTATGTAACTGAAAAATGCTGATTCATGCCAATTGGGGTTTAAGGAGGTAGTGCCCACACCTTGGAAAGTCTAGACCAGGAGTTGGCAAACTTAATCTTAAAAGGTGAGATAGTGAATATTTTCAGCTTTGTGGTCCATATTATCTCTGCCACAACTACTCAACTCTGCCACTATAGCACAAAAGCAGCCATAGACAAAACATAATAAAAGAGTATGGCTGTGTTCCAATAAAACTTTATTTAAAAAACAGGTGGCTGCCCTGTGGGTGATCATTTACTCCTCCCTGTTCTGCTAGACACTTCCTTAACCCTTCAGATGCTGAACTTGAGAGCAGAGCTGCCTCACTTCACTGAGACATCCCTCAACCCACCACAGAGCATAGATGAGCAGGCAGGCACAAATGTGCATAAATGAACGAGCAAATTGATGCTCCAGGATGCATTAACAGATGGATTTGATGTAGTAAAGATCTTTGTTGTGAAGTTAAACTATTAATATATGTTTGATGCATAAAGCACCTTCTGACCAACTTCAGCTCACTAACTCTGTTGTCAGTCTTACCTGTACAACCCACAGGCTACACCAGAATGCCAATACATCCTTAAAACAAGGATCTGTCAGTCTGAATTATTGACACAATAGACCGCTATAACTCCGTTGCACTTATTAAGCTTAATTATGTCAAGGTCTCATTGAGGACTCTTTAAATCTGAAGATTCGTGAGATAATAAAATATAATAGCTTCTTTGGAGCCATAAAGATCTCTTTATGTCACAGGCTATTTGGAGATTCAATATTCCATAAGATTAATGTCACAATATTGTAAAAATGACAACAATTACCACACCCTCAATGTCTACCAAGTGTAATTTAATAATCAGGATTTAGACAGGTCCACTTGGCATGCGCTTTTGAGGTCTTCGTCAAGGAGGAAAGGTGAAGGATTATGAGACTTCATAGCAGCCCTTCTCTCATCCTGCCTACTTCCAGGCACACTGATCCCTTCTTCTGGTTCCCTCTTGGTACTTCCTGGCATGAAGCTGCCCTGCTTCCCACCTGTGGAAGACATGCCCAGGTGAGATTATTGACTTTTCCATCCCTATCTCTCTGTGTGTTTAGGTACCAGGTATGCAATAGGTTGTAAGTGACAGTAGGAGAATCAACAACCTTAGATAAGAAATTTTAAACAAGCTACCTCAGAAAAAGCTGATAATGAACCACAACTGAAATAATGTGCTTTGGCAGTGAAAGAAGCAGAAAAGAGAACTATTGCTATATGATCTAAGAGACATATGAAAAAAGTTATAAAGTTCAAGATAAATATTTGCTTTGAAAGGAATTATTGCATTCTTAATAAAATATGTGTTTCATAACAGATCAATTATGGAGTAGGGCTAACTCTGATACTTGAAAATTAAAATATGTTAAATTACAATAGGCATAGCAACTTCACCATATTTAAAAAGCAGAGACAGGAAACTTGCCTGTAATGACCCCTCCCTAGCAAACTGGCAGCTATTGGGTACAACAGGCAGACTTTAAGTCGATCCCCATCACCCCTGCCTTCTGGATCACACCCTTCTAGAGTTCGGTTATTGTTGAACATGGGCAGGACCTGCGACCTGCTTCTAACCAATCGGATATGGCAAAGAGAACAGGGTATCACTCCCATGATTATGTTACATTACAAGGCAAAGATGAGGAGATGCTAATTCTATGATTAGGTTACATTATATGGCAAAGGTGATGGGATGTCATTCCCATGATCATATTACATTATAGAAGATTCTGTTTGACTAGAACACTCACTCTACTGTCTCTCTCTCTCTCTCTCTCTCTCTCTCTCTCTCTCTCTCTCTCTCTCTCTCTCTCTCTCTCTCTCTCTCTCTCTCTCTCTCTCTCTCTCTCTCTCTCCTTGCTGGTTTCAAAAATGCAACCTGTCATGAGCCCTTTAGTAGCAAGGAAATGAATTCTTCCAACAATCTCGTGAGCTTACAACTAAACCCTTCTCAGGTGAGCCTCCAGGTGAGAAGGCACCCCCAGCCAGCACCTGATCGCAGTCTTGTACAGGACCAAGCTAAGCTGTCCCTGGACTCCTGGTCCACAGACCTGGGGAGATAAGTGTGTGCAATGCCTTAAGCCACTAAGTTGCAGGGGTTTCTTGCACAGCAATAGAAATACCAACATAGGTGGGTGTTTTGGTTTCAGTCATGTGTTCATCTGAATCATGGTACCAGAAAATTATTTCATGTCCTGCTTTTTTATGTAATGTTACATGGCATGACATTGCATTTTTGCTTTAAAATATAAAACTCATAGGGGCAAGGACTTTGTCTTGTGTACTATTGTATCCCAAGTGCCTACCACAATGCCTGGTACTTATCAAATGAAAGGTAAACATCTGTTTAGCTAGCAAATTAATAAATAAATAAATATAATTATTTTAGACTATGAATAATATTTCAAAATGTTGATGTACCATATTTCACTTAGCTAATGAACAGTTGATTTGTTTCTGATTCATTTGGTAGTTATATGTGACATGACAAATGTATTCACTCATATAATATGGAGCACTTGGGTATTATTTCCTTAGGATATATACCAAAAGTATGATTAAATTCCATGAGAACAGAAATTGTTTGCATAATCATAGTTGCATCTCCAACATTTGGATTTTATATTCTTTAAAAAAAAGCTATGCTGAATGAATAAATAAATGAGATTTTTCTTGTTCTTAATTAATATGGCTCAATTGTTTTCAGACTGCATTCATTTGTACATTATTAAAATCACTTATCAATGTCACTCTCATTGTGGGAAAGCACAATTATACTGTACCTTTCCCAGCACTGAGAATTTGAGCTTTAAAAAAATAAAGTAATTAGTAGAAAAAAATATGCATAGTTATTTTACTTTATATTTTTTGTTACTAAGAAGGCTTAGTGTTTATCCTCACACTTATTTATCAGTTAAATTTTCCATTCGTTAAATGGTCTTTCAATTTGGTTACACATTTATATGTTAATATTTCAATGTTTTACTTATTAAGTTTCATGAACTCTAATATTGACATTTATCATTGGTCTGCCATATTTATTTCTGCCATATTTGTTGCTACAAGTATATTTGTTGCTACAAATACATTTGTTTAAAGACTTTGAATATTGATGATAGTATAGGTTTTAATTAGGTTTAATTTCACCTAAAATGGATGAGTTTTTCATTTCTTCAATATTGTGGATGATGCTAATAACAGAACCTTAAGGCATGTTAACCAAAATTTCATAGAACTGAAAGTAGAAATAGATAAATCCATAGTCATAGTTTGAATCTTAACACTGATTGCTCAGTAATAGATAAAACAAGTTAAAAATAAAACTTGGTGAGCATATAGAAGATGTAACTAATATAACTAATTTGATTTTGTTAACAGAAACATTTCACTCAGTAACAGCATAATACACTGTTATTGTCAAGTAAACATGAAATGCCAAAATAGAAAATATGCTGGGCCATAAAACAAGTATTCATAAACAGTTTGTTGTTTAATCACAATGAAATTAAATTAGAAACATTACTGGGAAACTATCTTAAAATAATTCAAATACTTGAAAATTAAACAAAAGCTTCTAAGTAAGCCATGGGTCAAAAAAGAAATCATAATAATAACTAGAAAATATTTTTTTTAATACTAAAATAATTTCAGTGAAAACAACATGTCCAAAGCCTTTGGGATGCAACTTAAATCATTCTTAGAGAAAATTGTGTGATATTAAGTATGGAAATTAGAAGAAAGATTCAAAACCAACATTGTAAGTTTCCATAATAAGAAGGCAGGAGACAAAGGCAATAGGAAGAAAATAATAAATATAGTGGAGCAAGAAATAATAAAAGCACAAAAATCAGTAAAATAGAATATAGGCAAACAAGAAAAGAAATCAGTGAAACAAAAGATAATTAAAAAGAAAACAATAAAAATTGGCAAAGCTCTACCTAGTTAGATCAACATAAAATAAAAAAGGCACAAATGAATTGGCAAGTTTCAGGAAGGAGAAAGGAAAATTTGCTATAGATTCAACAGGCACTAAAAAGATAATAAAAGAATGTGATGAACAATATTATGCCAATAAATTCAACCACTTAGATTAAATTGACAAATTTCTTGAGTGACACAAATTAAATAAAAAATATAAATAGTCCTATATGTATTTAAATTTATTAATCTATAATTAGAAACTATCTTACACACAAAATGTTGTGACTCATATGGCCTCCCTGATAAATTCCATCACACATATAATGAAGAAATGGTAGAAATATACTTAAATTACTCCAGAAAAATAAAGTAAGAAAGAATTCATCTAAATTCATTTAATAAGTCTAAGTTAATGTTGTTACCACAACCAGATCAAATAAATAAATAAATAAATAATATGTTACTACAAAATAAAACCATAGGTCATATCTCTCTCGATCATAGATAAAATAAACCTTTACAAAATTTCAGCAAATTTATTCACACACACATATATATATATAGGCATACACATACTGACATGCATATAGCGTAATGCATATAATGACACATAATATACATATAATAATATATTTTATATTATTACATTATATTCTATATACATAAATTACTTAGGGAAAATAAACCAAAGAATGTAATGTTGGTTTAACATTAAAATCAGAGAGTGAAATTCACTATACTGACTAAAAGTTTTTTTAAATACAGTCATTGTATTAAATGGAGAAAAACATTTGTAACAATTCAATGCCCATTCAAGATAAAAACTTTCAACAAACTAGCAATGGCGGGAAATAGTCTAAGTTTGATAAAGAGCATATATAGCTAAGATTATAATTAATGATAAAAGATTAAATTTTTTTTTCTATGATAGGGAACAAAGCAAAGACACCTGCTCTCACAATTTATATTTAACTTTGTAATAAACATTGTAGCCAATGCAATAATAACAGAAAAAAATATATATATAAATTGAGCATGAAAACATTAAACTCTCTTATTTGCTAACAACACCATAGTGGACATAGAAAATCCTAAGAAAGCTACAAAAAGATTTTTTCTAGAATTCATAAGGGAGTTAAGCAAGGTCAATATGCAAAATCAATTTGCTTCTATATAATAACAAATAATTGGAAATTGAAATAAAAATACTATTATTCATAACATTCCAATACATGAAATAACTAGAGATAAATTTAACAAAACATATACAAGACTTATACACTAAAAACTATAAAATACTGCTGAGAAGAAAGTAATAAAGACAAATAAGTAGAAAACTCTACTATCTATGACAATGTCAGTTTTCTTCACATTGATTTAGAGATTCAACCTAATTCTAAACAAAGTCCCAGCAGGCTATTTTGTAGAAATTGACAGGTTACATCTAATATTTATATAAAACTGCAATAAACCTAGAATAGCTAACAAATTTTGAAACAGAACACAGTAAGATGACTGACATGCCTGATTTTAAAGCTTGTTGTAAAATTACAACAGTCAAGATAGTTAATGTGTTATTGTCATAAAAAGAATGCTTAAAAATATACCAAAACCATTCAATGAGGGACAATTCTATTCATTAAAAGATGAGGGAATTTATGGATATCCACAAGAAAGTAAACATTTTCATATACAAAAATTAACTTAATATGAATTTATAAGTAAACATGAAATCTAAAATTATAAATGTTCTAGAAGAAAACATAGAGAAAAGCTTTGTGAGCTCAGAGTTAGTAAAGACTTCCCAGAGAGAACCAAAATATATGAACCATAAAGAAATATTTAATAAATTGAACTTCATTGCAATTAAGACCTTCAGCTCTTTAAAAGGCATGCCTAGGAAAATGAAAAGGGCAAGTCACACACAAGAAGAAACTATATTAATATGAATATTTGACAAGGAATTCATGTCTAGAATACACAAAGAAACCTTAAAACTTATTGACAAGAAAACTAGCTAATATTTTTAAATGGAAAGATTTCAATAGATACTTCACTAAAGAAGATACACAGTATAAAATAAGTACAGGAAAGTAATGCTCAGCGCTATTAATTGTAAATTAAAACTGAGTTGAGACACTACTACATACCCACTAGCATGCTAAAATTACTAAGTATAGGTGATGATGTGACATAATTGAAATTCTAACATACTGGTGATAGGAATATAAAATTGTGTGACAACTCTGGAAAAATTTTGAAGTTTGGCATAAATTTTAAAACTACTGTTATCATAAGATCTGGAAATTCTTCTTCTAGTTATGTAATCAAACAAAAACATTCATCCATATAAAATCATACACAGAAATGATCATAGAAGGTTATCCATCATAGCTCCAACTCTGAGTCAATTCAAATGTTGACATTTAGATAAACATATTATGTGGTAGCCACACAATGGAATACTGCTCAGCCCTAAAATGGAATAAATTACCAAGACATGTAAACAATCTGAATCTTGGAATAATTTTGCTGAGCACAGGAAAATAAACACGGAAGTGCCTGTGACCTAGGCTACATTTTCAAGGACAATGGGCTCTCAGAGGGAAGAGCAACGTGTAAGCAGGTGGATACTCATTCAAAATGGTGAGTGCTACAGCTGAGAGATTCTTGTGTGGGGACACTGATGAGAAAGCTACTGACCTGCCTGGCATTAAGTTGGGTGTTGGAGACGCCCAAGAATGGAGACGCTGATCAGTCAAGAGAAGATGTGAGCCCCTTCCATGTTGATAGAGAGCAATATGGAGCCATGTCGGGTATTCTCAGTGATCCCTGACCTGGCCTTTCTCCCTCTCACTCCATGCCTCTACTCACCCTGCTGCAGGCACCCAAGCTGCCAGATCTTTCCCACTACGGGCTTTCTTACCTGCTGCTCATTCACTATTCAACAAACATGTGCTGAGAGCTGACCAAGTGATCGCTCCATCTGAAACTGGACAGTTAGCTCTTAGCAGCTCATGTTCTAATGGAAGGAGAGAGCTTAAGTACACAAATAAGAATAATACTTTCAGATAGATGTCAATGCTACAAAGAAAATGCAGACAGGGTGAGGGTAGAGCTATGCTGTCCTAGACATGTGGACATTCTGAATTGAGATGTGCTAAAAGTATAAAAGACACATTAGATATCCAAGTCTCAGGGTAGAAAAAGAAAATAGCTCAAAAATCATACGTTGGTCACATGCTAAAATAATAACCTTTTGCATCTATTGGATTAAATATAATAGTATTAAAGTTCATTTCAGCTACTTATTTTTGCTTTTTTTTTTTTAATTGTTAAATTTATTGGGTTGACATTAGTCAGCAATATAGTTTGCAGGTGTACAATTCTACATTACATCATCTATGCATTGCATTATATGCTCGCTGCCATCCAGGATCAGTTCTCCTTCCATCACCATATATCTGGTGCCCACTCCCAGCACCCGCCCCTTTTCGTCCCCCCTCCCCCCCCTACCCTCAGGTAACCACCAAACTATCGAGTGTGTCCATAAGTTTTTGTTTCTTTGTTACTTTCAGTTTTATATTCCACCTATAAGTGAGGTCTACTGGGTATCTATCTGAAAACCTTAATCTTTAAAGATGTTTGTACCCGCATGTTCATCGCAGCACTGTTCACAGTGGCCAGAACATGGAAACCACCAAAATGCCCTTCGATAGATGACTGGATACAGAAGATGTGGTACATTTACACAATGGAATACTACTCAGCGATAAGAAATGATGAAATACAGTCATTTATGACAACATGGGTGGACCTTGAAACCATCTTATGTTTACTTTTTTAATGGGGCGACTGGAAAACTTTTAATTACCTATGTGGGTCACACTCATGTTCTGCAGCACAGTGCTGTTGGGGAAGGATGGTGAGGCAAGACCTTGCTCTAAGAGGCATTAGCTGTTTCTGTCTCTTTCACACCAGGAGCATCTGGATATGGGGATAATTGGAGTGTGGGAGAACTGGCTGGAAGGTCAGCACACTTGGAGGTTAGGCAAAGACAGAGGGTTGGCTTTTGAGACATAACGATCTGAAACTATCTAGGGTCTTCTGTAGAGGGACAGAATCCACAGGACCCTGTCACAGGAAGATGATGGTGGTGGACGATTGTCACGCAAGTAGGAAAGGAATGGTAGATGGGGGACCTCAGAGACCTATTGAGTAATAACAGATGCCAGCCAGTAAATTTACCTCCAAAATTTCAAAGTATTCAGTTTTTATTTTAGAATCTGCTCAGCACTCAGCTGGTGTTAATGTTTCATTGTTTAAAAGAAAATACCAATTGTGAAAATAACCTCTATATTTTCTGGGTGTTTGAAATACTTCTCAATAAAAGTGATATATAGATAGATATGGAAGATTAAATAGACAAATGATGATAGATGATAGAAAATAGGGCGATAGAGACAGAGGATGGATGGTTAGATAGATAGATAGATAGATAGATAGATAGATAGATAGATAGATAGATAGATAGATAGATAGATAGATAGATAGATAGATAGATAGATTTGGATAGATGATAGATAGAAAATTACAAAAGGTCTCTCAGAATAATAATTCTAGCCCACGTGAGATGATCACTCCAAATTATCATAAGCTCTCCCACTTGATGCATTAAAGTCCTCATTGATTTTTCATGCACAATTTTCTTGGGGCTGCTTGCAATGTAGAAATAATACAATAGTCCTTAAAATATGTAAAATTATGTTCAGGTGCCATGCTCCTGCTATCACTCCCAACACTGGTGCACTTGAATCAATTATCTATTACTCCCTTATGTTCATCTTTCCAACTGCAAAACATATGTATCCCAATCACTGATGGGCTGACCCATTTTCTGATCAAATTTGTCTTACTTAGGGTGCCATTAAGTAGAAAAAAAATATCACCGTCAAAGATTTCACCTCCTCCCAATCTCCCACTCACGTACTACGGGGTATTTATATCTTTGCATCAGGAATGACATAGCCCATAGTACTGGTTCTTTAAGGCACATGGGAATTTCTGGAATGACATGATTGTGTGGCTTTACAAGGTCTATTTAAAGTGTCACTCCCATTGTCAAAAGCAGGAGGAGAGCTTGGAAGTCATGGCTCTCAAGAAAGAATGTTAAGCCATTCCTAACCTTTCCATATTTATCATCCTCTGCTTCCCTTCATGTAGGCAAGGAAAACCTACATGTACAACTATTAAAAATCCACTATTGTTATTTTCCCATCCCCATGCCTTTGCCAACACTTTAAATCTCCACCTGGAAAATTCTATCTGCCCTTAAATACACCTGAAAAATCCCATTCCATCTGGATGGCTCTGTTCAAATGTCCTGTGTGACCTGAGACTTCTGCCTTTCACAGGCAAATTAGTTGGCCTCGCCTGCATGTTCCTGTGATCATACAATATTTGATGTCCGTATACTGTCAGGTTTCAAGGCTATTATTGTAATAGTTACTCATAGTGTGGTCCATGGAGCCTGGACGTGAGAGAGAACCACACAGGCTCAAACTGGCTCATCACATACTGACCTGGGGATGTCTGTAAGTTACTAAACTGCTCTGTGAGTTGCAACAACTGGGAATGGAACCAATCTCCAGTATCATTACAGAGATTACATTAGTTACTATTGTAATATTTGAAAAATGCTTAAAACAAGATCTAAAATGTAATATTTATTTAAACTTCAAAAAAATTTTATATGCTTATACCCACTCCTACCCTAGAATACCTTTCAAGGTAGAAGACATACCTTACGTATTTCTATCTCCTACATTCCTAGCACTGGGCCAGAACACAGTTAGTGTTCATTAAAAGTACAAAGAGAGAATAATAATTATATATTTTTTTTAAATCCATGTCTCTGTCAATTTCTATTAATTGGCTACTATATACTCCAAATAAAGAAGACATTTACTACTAAAAAAAGGTGATATGCAAATATAATAATGTAATAATAGCTTACAACTATTACTGAGATTACTATAAGCCATACAATTACACTTATATAATTTCCTCCTGTGAAATCTGAGATAATAGATTTATAACTGCTGGGGAAATAGTAAAATATTAGTTATTTAGGAATAGGAAGCTCCCTTTGATTGTATATGTTGCCTATAGTGTACCTTATGCTGTTTGCATAAAGATAATTGAATAACTGCCTGTTGATTTAGAATATTTATTACAGTTTTTTAATAGATCAATAATCTTAAGTAATGACTGATCTGCCAAAAGACCAAGTATGGTTAAGTCCCAACTGTGGTATAATATATATCATTTTGTTATCATTGATGCATGTTTAGTTTTTTCCTAGTAAAAATAAAACAATAAATTTTGCTAAGATTGTTTTTATGTGAAGCAAATACAGTGTAGTATACAACTTGGGTCTGGTTGTCAAACTACCCAAATTATACAAATTTTATCTTTAAAAGTGGCATTAAGCATGTCAAACCCACACTCTGCTTTCTTTACATGTGAGTGTATTTATTTTTTTGTTTTTTGTGTTTTTCTTATTTGGATTACACAATTCAAGGATTAAATGGGCATTTCTTTTTCTCCAGATTATGCCAATCCCTGATCTAGCACTTCTGGGCTATGCCAGGGAGGTGAGTTGAGCATTTGTAGCTGTATTTTGTATGTATATGGTGAAAGCTGAGGTCTAACCAACCATAAGGGCACCACAGTTTCTCCCATGCAAATTTATGCGAATTAATGTGAATTTCCAATGACTTTCAAGCCTTGGCCTCAAAGCATCCATGCTGGAGGCAAAGCAGGATCTTAAATAAAAAAAGAAATAACATGTGACTTAGTTATCCTGTAATGCTGTCACCTTAAAACTACCCTTTCCTAAATGTTCACACTTCATATCATTCCTCCTTCATAGTACACATCAGAGGGTGTCATTATCTCTCTTTTTAAATTGTGGAAACTGAGGCTCAAAGAAGTCATTGACTTGACTGAGATCACACAGCTGAAAAGCAACAAATCTGCTTCACTTCTTTAGTGTGACTTTCTCTAGACCAAGAGAAATTCATTTCTTCATTTCAGTCTAATGCACAGTATTCAGTGGAGTGATCTCATTACAATAGAAATTTGTTAATTCATTCATATTATTGAACATTAACCATGTGCCCAGTAAATCCCAGTTTATGAGACAATCAAATAAGTAGATATATTTGTATTTAGGAACTCATGTTGCAATGTTACTTACAATAATGGAAAAGAAAAACTGTCTAAATGTACAACAATAAGGAATTGGTTAAACAAATTGTGAAGGATTCACACAGGTTGGAATATTGTATAGACTTTTTGAAGAAAAACCTAATGATGTAGATAGAGTAAGGGTCAGCAAATTCATCCTGCCACTTGTTTTATATACACATAAAGTTTTATTGGAATATGGCCAGGCTCATTCTTTTTATTTATTTTTTTTAAGATTTATTTTTTATTGTTTTTTGACAGAGAGAGAGAGAGAAAGACAAAGAGAGACAGGGAGGGCCCAGAGCAATCTCCATAGTTGACAGCACTAGTTTTCCATATAGTTTCACTCCACAGGTGGGCACAGGGCTGCGCAGGGCAGGAACTGGGCCAGGAGCCTCCCGCATAGGTCCCAGCAAGAACTGAACTGGGGGCACACCCCAGTTCAGCATGTGGGTCCACATGGGCCAGAGCCAGGATTCGATCCTCAGTCTCCAGGGCTGTAAAGTGAGCACTTAACCCGCTGAGCCATCCCAGCTTCCCCCAGGCTCATTCATTGATGACTGCTTTCCCCAGAAGAGTTGAGTATTTGTGACACAGGCCAAATAGCCCACAAAGCCTGACATATTTACTCTCGGATCCTTTACAGATAAGGTTTGCCAACCTGATACAGAGAACTGTTCAAAAAGGAGTAAGAGAAAGGTACAGGACAAACAGAGACAGCATGCTTACCAGTGTTACAACTGTCATCCCATTCATCCCAGCTCATTTAGATCAGCCCAGCAGGCTAGTCAGGGTGAAGCTGACTGATCCCTCCACTTCCTGTGCTCCAGCCATTGGCCTCTGTCCAGGGCCCTGAGGACCAGAGATGCGAGCTGCTGTCAAAGACTATTGAGGAGAAAAAGGAATCCCCATCCAACTTCATTAAAAGGGAAAAGAGGGGGAAGCCGGGATGGTTCAGTGGGTTAAGTGCTCACTTTGCAGCGCCGGGGACCGGGGATCGAATCCCAGCACCGGCCTGTGCAGAACCATATGCTGAACTGGGAGCTCCCCCAGTTCAGTTCTCTGTCTCTGTCTCTATATCTCTCTCTGTCTCTCGCTCTGTAAAAAATAAATAAATAAAAATATATTTTTTAAAAAAAGGGAAAAGAGGATAAATTAGAAAATTATAAAGAACACACCTCACCATACATTATCTATAAAAATGAATTCCAATAACAGAATTATAAGGAGAAATTATAAAATCCAAACAGAGGGGACTATTTTATTTGCCTCTATCAGAAAATAATAAACCAAGGAGGCAAAAATGATGAAGAATAAGATGATTATAACAAAATGTAATCTGCTAAAGGAGTGTTCTTATGTGAACATTTATACACATGCTCACACACACACGTGTTAAATATATGTGCACACAAAAATCATTAACTCTATGCCTACATGCAAAATGAGAGAGCATCCATTTTTTTCCAAAGTACATGAAACACTAATATATATACTAGGTTGAAAAGTTGTTGTTTTAAGTTTCATTTTATTGTTTGAGAGAAAGTGAAAGAGAGAGAGAGAAGGGGGGCAGGCCCAGAGTTGTGTCCACAGTTGTGGAGCATTAGCTGTGACATGGTTTCATTCTACACAGGTGGATGTGAGGTCGTGTGGAGCAGGAATCAAACTAGGGCCACCCACATGAGAGGAGAGAACCTTTGGCACTGAGTCACGATGGTTACCAGTTGAGCCATAGTTCAGCACATGGGTTTGCACAGGCCCAGGCTGGGATTTGGTCTCGGACCTTGCAGTTGTAAGGCAAGCACTCAACCTGCTCAGCTATCCTGGTATCCTGCCAAGTTGTATACATATATACATTAAGTTACGTATATAGGTATACAGAGAGTCCTCAAATAACACATGTCCTTGTAACTTTGATGAGATGATGTAGCAACATATGAATATAGACAAGGAATAAAACATTGAAAGCTGCAAAACATTGCAAAGAAAAACTGAAGGTGAACCAAATAAATATGAGATATTCAATGCTAGCTCAATAAAAATTTTTTCAGACTGCTTCATTAAAAAAAAAAAATGTCCAAACCAATTCTAAAATGTATATGATAAAGCAGAGGCACTAGGAAAGCTAAAATACTTTTGAAAAAGAATATATGTAAAGTATTTATACTTTCTGATTTCAACACATACCATAAAAGTACAGTAATAAAGACAGTGTGCTATGGGTACAAGAGTGGGTATATAAATGAATTAAACAGAATTCAGAATCCAAAAATAGACCCACACTTATATGGTTAATTAATTTTTTCAAAGATGCTAAGGTTATTCAATGAAGAAATGATGTATTCTTTCAACAATAGGAACAACCAGATTATCTGTATAAAAAAATGGAAAACTAAATATTGACATATCTCACACTATAGAAGAAATTACTTGATATAGAGTTAAATATGAAAGCTGAAACTATTAAGTATCCAAAAGAAAAGCTAGGAGAAAATCTTTATGATAATGTGTTAGGCAATGATTTCTTAAATAGGAGAGCAAAAGCACAAACCATGAAAGGAAAAATTAAGGATGTCTTAATCAAAGTTTAAAACCTTTGATCTTTGAGAGACACAGCTAAGAAAATAAAAAGCCACGCCACAGACTGGGAGAAAGTATTTGCAAATCATATATCCGACAAGGAGCTCCATGCAGATTATAGAGAGAAACTTATCACTCAATAACAAGAAAACAAATGAATCAACAAAAAATTTGGCAAAACAATTGAATGGACCATTTACCAAAGAAGATGTATAAATGGCCAATAAGCACATGTGAAAAAGCTTAACATCAATAGTCAACATAAAAAGTAAAAATAATTGCAGAATGATTCTATTCATAACATTTAAGAACATATCAACAATGTCATATATCATATTATATTAACGAAGTTATAGAAACATAAGTGTATATAAGTACATTTACATATACAAATATATACATATATATGAACATATATTTGTGATAATAGAGTATTTATAGGTATTTACATTAACACATATTATATTAACATAAAACTTGCATGAAAATATTAGATACCGATATTCAAAATGGAGATTTTGAAAAAGGAAAAGAACACTGGGATGGTAGAGTGATATAAGAGTTTTAAACTATTTCTCCACTATTAAATTTCTTAAAAGTTGGTTAAAATTTGATAGAGTATAGGGCATGCTCATACAATACATATATTAATATACAAATCCATAATGTCTTGGCTGAAACCTTTGAGTAGATGACTTAATAATTCAAAATTCTTTCAATTTCAGAAAAGTGATATGATCGGTGTACTATCTATGACTTAACAGCCCTAGCAGGATCTGAGGCAACAACCTATAAATAATATTGTGAATATTTATGCTTTAAAAGATACGAATGCTCACACAATAAGAGCTATGATAATAATTATAAATAGCCTCACTTCAGTTCAGGACAGGATCTGGTGCCAAATGAGTTAGCTACAAATTTTTTTTAAGAATGTGGTTTTCAGAACTTTTCAGGTTTTGCTATTGCTGATAAGAAATTGTGGATCTTCGTAATTTGATGTAGACCTAATACAGTGATCCCTCGTTTTTTGCGGTTAATGGGGACCAGAACCTTCCGCGAAAGCTGAAAAACCGCGAAGTAGGATTGGCCCCTAGGAATTTTCGTGTATGCGGGTACAAGAATGTTTTAAATATGTAAACAGTATTCATACTTTACTCATTTAAGACAAAAATGACAACAGTCTACGTATTTACTTAAACGTGTCAGTGCTAATTAATAAGGTTAATGACAAAACCTTATACAGTAATAAACATGAATCAGCATTGCTTTCTGAGAGAGGCGAAGAGTCTTGTGTGGGTGGCGGAGGAGAGGCTCTCACGTGACTCGTAGAAGCGTTAGGCTCCCTCGGAGACTCTTCTGCTGGAGGCGCTGACGGTAGAGCTGGGGCTTTACCTTGGAGAGAAACAGGGTGATGGGTCGTTGTTGTCTTTGTTTTTTCTTTTCCTTCAAAATCCCCCTGTACAAGGACATAACCCCGTCAACGCGATGGCTGAACTCCACAGCTCGAACCATATTGTCGTCCATGTCTTGTGCAAATTGTTGCATCGCTCTTGCCATGTTGCACAATTGTTGCAGATTCTCCAGGGTAAGGCCACGCTTTTCAGTTTCTTCTTCGTCTTCCTCTTCGTTTTCTTCCTCACTTGCAGACTTTGTCATCTCAAGGAGGTCTTCCTCGGTCAGTGGGTCCGAGTGGCAATCGATAAGGGCGCTGATGTCTTCTTCCGTCATGTCGACAAATCCTTCATTCCTTATGATGTGAGCCAGCCTCACCGCCTTCTCCACCGCTGAGTGATGAACTTCTTCAGGAGTGAAGCCTGGATAGTCGTGCACCACGTTCGGCCATAATTTCTTCCAGCTAGATTTTATGGTCT